>KK120123.1:51481-73637 GCA_000611955.2 Stegodyphus mimosarum
ATCGTGATTGTTCTACTGATAATTAAAAAGCTTATAAAAGCCGAGGTGAAACACCTCATCTCAGTTAGTGAGTTAGTTGTTGTTGTTGCTGTTATACTTGTAGCTGTAAAAAGCGAACTGCTGTTTGTTTACTTAATGCTGTATTGATTGTAGTGATTTCGCTGTGAGATAGAACTATTTTATCTGTTTTGAACTGAGTTTTTGCTAAACGTTTGAGATATTGTGATATTGTGCGAAGATTTGTGAAGAAATATTTCAGCATTTTAATTTATTTATTGTGAAAAAAATAAATTTTTGTTAACCTTTTACGACTTGTGCATTCAATATATTACGAACCCGTACGCACGTAACAATATGTATGTAGTCAATTGTGCTTATTGAAATTCAAGTTAACAAACTTTTTGTACTATTATCATTGCTTATTTAAACAAGAGAATCTTAATTTTTAAATAGGTTACATAAATAAATTTTACACCTAATTAATCATTTACAAAATAATGGAAAAGTAATAATCACTTTTATCACTTATTAATAGAAAGAATATATTTATTCACCTAGAATCAGTAGCTGTGTGTGCATGTAATTAAATTATGCAGAGTTCTGACTGGAACTGTATTATTTCCAGAGCAGATTACAAAATTAATACACGGAATATTTATTCAAACCTACCACTAACATGACAGGAATAAACTGTATAATATCTATTTAGTTATTCTTAAATAAATAAGAAAAAATATTTGAGCATTACATGTATTATCACAGGCAAAAGAATATATATATTATGGCATAGTTCCAACAGGAAGATATTGTAACAAATTATACCCCAGAATGTTTTTATACAAAGCAACAAATTTAAATATCGCCAATAACACAGATCTGTATATTTCTTTCATAATACCATTTTTATATTCTTGCTTTCTCATGTAAAAATGAATATGAATTCACAAAAGTATTGAAGTGTGCAACTTATTAATGAAGCAGTGTTTATATATAAAATACAGAAACTATAAACTCAGAAAAACTTGTGAATGACCATATTTGACATTACTAAACATAATTAAAATATGTTACATCAGCATGTCAGTGAGTCAGATATTTGGAAAAAAAGTTACTTCATGCACAGTTATAAAGTATATTTCTAGGAAAAATTTCTACTTACCAAATTATTTTGTGTTTTCCTTTGAGCCACATGGGGACATAAAAAGGAATCGGCCATACTAAATACTATGGATGGTCTGTATACACTATCTCCAGACATCTTCAAATCTGCAATTTTTTTAAGTTCCTGGAGATGCGTTGACTGAAAGTAATTTATTTTTTGTTTGAGTTCTGAAACTCTTATGCCCTCAAATTTTAGTGTTTTAATAATTTCCCCATAAGCCTTCTGTTGGAGATTTTTAACTTTATATTCTGCTAATTAAGTGTTGCATAACACTTCATGGGAAGAGTATGCATTAGAAAATGTCATAGTTTGGTTATCACTCCATCTCCGCATTTGTACATTATAGAATACACTCTGCGAACACTACCAACACCACCTAGACTACAAAGCCAGAATGCTCCACTTATGAGTCATCCCAGTTAGGCTACCGAAGTTACGTTAGTGCAGACCAAGTAGTTTCGTAAACAAATTACAATCTATTTTTTTACTGTTGACGCTTCATTTTAATTTATTAATAATTACTTTCCTCCTTTAAAGCACTTGCAGTCTTGATTTTTAAATTTAAATGTAATTCTTTTTAAAATAAATGCTAGTCAATTAAAGTTACATTTCGACACAGCAAATGTTAAACTATTTTTTTTAAAAGTGTTATAGTTATTATCAAAATTATATGTTTTTCTCATACATTAACTGCACTTTATTTAAAATATTTTAAATAATGTCAGGCTTAGAACTTTTATATTGATAACACAATCTAATTTAAAAGTATTTTAAAGAAAAAATTCATTTTACTGAAACAGCTGAACTATTTTTTTTTATTATTCACAAAAACAGAAATACAAACTACCCCTCAGAATCACAAAATGAACAGAAGGATGAATACAGTTTGAAAAAAAATAATGCAACATACAGTTAGTTTTAAGCAAAGGATCTGATCTAATAAGCAAGATTAGAAATGTGGAATTAATTCAAAATTATTCGATTTGTGGGATTTTATACACAGTTTCTACAGTCATCTCATAGAAAGTACATGAAATTACAATTTAAAACATAAATTATAATTGATAAAAGTAGCTTATTTTGAAATAAAAAAATTACAAGAAATAAAGTTTTATTAATGTTTTTGGATTCATTTACAAGAACTGGAGTAAAATATATCTATAAAGAGCTAATTATAATTAAAAATGAATTATGATACAAAATATATTGTCATGACAAGTCGAATGAATAGCATAGCATTTAGAGATTTGAACTGCTTCAGTGGTTACAAAAATTATTCATTTAATCAGAATTAAGTAGTAGCAATGCCTCTGTTCATAAAACAGGTGGTTGAAAGTTGTGGTACAACAGGTGGTAAATGGTTGAAAGTGAATTATAAATTACGACTTAAAAAATTTAGAATGGGAAAAAAATCTTTTTTGAAGCTACTAGAAAACTGCAGAGATGTTTTTAAACCTCAGGAAGTTACTACTAAATTTATATATACTAATGTTGAATTTTTAGACATTATTATTAAAACAAATTAGATACTTTTTAGAGTAACTGTAAATTACTTTTTTATTTACTTTATCAATGTTGATAATTTTCTTTTTTTACAAGAAGGTTTTATAAAATCTTTTTTTTTTTGTTTACAATAGTTGTTTAACATTGTGTTTGTAGAGGATTTGATTATGTTTTCAGCTATGAGATCAAAGGAATGGCCTTTTATGGTTATTAAACATATGGTTCAGTATCCAAATTCTCATTTGACATCAAAGCATTTACAGCTAAATTTTTTTGGGTAGGAAGTTTTAAGAACTTAGTCTCTTGAGATACAAGTTTTTGTACTACAATAAAATTGTATAAAACAACATTTAAAACATGAGGCATAGGATACAAAAGGCCACCCCTATCTAATTTTCTGATTAAATTAAACTCTGAAGGGATATTGAGTTCCCTATCAATAACACAACTTATTTTACAAAATTCACATGGATATTTTTTAAAGGTAGAATGAAGGCAATAACCTGCTATATAAGTTAATATGGGAACATGTGGCTGAGATTCTATTATGTCATTTTCAGATACTACAAGAGAAAAAGTTTCCACAAGTGATAAATCAGTGTTTTCCTCCTCACAGTCATTCCTTTCATCTATTTCAATAACAATATTTCCAAAAGTACTTGAATTAAGTTTTAAAGGTAATAAGCTTTGCATTCGCAATTTTGACTCAGATTCATAAACATGTCTAATAGAAATACAGTACTGCAAAACCAGAAAGTTGGCGATACTTGCCGAAACGATCTAACAAATCCGTTTGTATTTTACCAAGTAAAAAATAATTTATGCCTACCCCTTTGATGCAATAGTTGCCCAATTTAATAAGTGCATATGTTGTGTTCCTCAGAGCATTATGAGTTTCTTTTGACAAGCAACCAGTAGTGCATTTTGCATCTTTCCATTTGTCCAACCAGTTTACAAATTTATTTAAGTACTCAACATTTGAGTGTACATTTGAAAACGTTAGTGGTTCTTGAAAAGAACATTTCAGTCGTTTGTCTTGAAGAGGTGTTTTGGTATTTACTATACACTACCATTTATAAATTATATAATTAGCTGTTGTTTCATAACTATTCAAATTGTGTTTATTACCTAGTTCTATTAAGTCTGTGATTATCCAGTTATTAAACATTTGTAAAACTAATTTAACATTCTGCCTTGAAGATCATAAAGCTTTAGAAGCATAAAGCATACCCATATTTAATTAAACTATTAAAGTCAAGATCATGTAGTTTTGTTAAAGTATTAAATGAAGCTGCATTAAATGCTTCACTGCCAACAGCATTAAATTTAGGAAAATGCATAAACAAGCCATAATTTTTTTGGTGAATCCAATTGTTGCAAATACGGTTTAACAAATTAACAGGATTAATGACAAAAAAAAAGCGGTCTGAGTGTTTCATATGGATTTTGGTACATAATCTTAATTTCATGCTTCTCATTAAAGAAGGACATGGCTTTCCTGTTAATGTTATTATTATCACTAACCACACAAATTACCTTAAGACCAATCTTTTCAAGACCTACAATTACATCTCTTAAAATTTCAAACAAATTTTCTGCACTAAATGATTTTATTGGCAGGATGTGAGCAATATCTTTGTAAGATGATAATAAGCTTCTAATTATAAATGTATAGCTAAAGAAGCAGCAAATGCACTGTCATATGCCGAACCAACAATATTGCCACCTTTAAAATCATAAAAAGGTTTTAGATGAATTTCATCCATGTGTAATATTATATTGTGCTCATATTCTTTTAAAGTTTTGAATTTTTGTTTAATATACCTTAAGAAATTAAGAGTGCTGCTGCTCTTCAGACACACTGACATTTAGATTAGAACATATTTTTCGGAGAGTAACAGTGTGAGGCATAATCAAATTCCCAGAATTTTGCATAAATTTATATGCATGGGGTGAAATCGAATTTAAAATACAGGCAGAATTTACGAAATGGGGGGAATATCTTAAATGTTGTTTTGGAAGGCACAGTAAATTCAGTTGCTCTTTTAAAAATGTTAAAACACATTTTTATCATCTAAAACAATAGCCTCCAGTTTATCCATTAATATATTTATAAAATTAATTATATTTACAATACTTTTTGGAGCTCCTGCTTCTAGAAGTTCAAGTGCATTTAAAATATTATTAATTTCATGAATACTTTTAACATGCACGGGTAACTTAATATCATTTAACACTTTTAGTCCTGCAGATAACTGCTATTATTGATAGAAATACAGTGTTTAAATACTGGATGACTTACTTCAAAAATTCCAATAATAATTGTATTTGATCTTATGACAACAGTAAATTTTTTAATAAAATTGTTGTAATTTAAACTGTTATGTAATTCATTGAATGTTGTAAACACTGATTTTGAATCCTCAAGTTTTTCTGACATAATGCTTTTAGAAATAACCATTTGTAGCTATCGGTTTCCACGGATTGTTTGTCATTCTTTAACACTTTCTCTTATGGATACATCGGTGGATAAATATGATGGGGCATCAGGAAGTTTTGCTGGAACTGCATTTTTCCTTAGTCTTGGGATTTTTAATGGAGCTGATAATGTTTCACCAGTTTCTTCGAGATACATATAAGTCTTCATTTCAATATGGCACGGGCTAAAATGAAGTTCACACACCTGTAAAAAAATTAATTTTTACTTAAAAATCTGTTATACGTAAACGTACATTTTACAAGATTGAAATTAGTTTACAACCAATTTATAACTGCATTTTGAAACTTATAAAACTGAACTTTCAGATTATTTTTTTTTAAAATTTGGATGTTAATACTTATTCAATATCTGAATTTAACCTGTTATGCACAAAACAACCAAATACAATTACAGTTTTAAACACAGAGAATCTAGTTTTTTCCAAAGACAAATGCCCCTCAGGGGCTCACTTTTGTGAGTACGGGTGTGGCAATCCCGAGGTACCCTAGCCCTTCAGGAGATCATCTTCTTGATTAGACGGGTGTCACGATCCTGGAGCCCCAGTGATCTATCCTCTTTTCCGTCTCCTCTGCTCTGAGCTGAAACTTTCGTCCATCCTTTCTCCATTGTGGTTCTCCTCTTCGGAGGTTGGGGCTCGCTATGACAGACTGGAACAGCCCTTGTCTCTGGTTCTGAAGTGGCGAGAAAACTGCCCACGTGTTTGCCGTGCGTGGAGACCCGTGTCGCTGGAAAAGAGGGTCCTGGTAGTTGAGGGGCGAGGTACTGTCCCCAAAACAATGCTTTGGCCTTCGCTTCAGCTAAACGGGAGGCGCCTTGTTGTCCTCACGGGTGTCAATCGGCTGGTCACTAGTCCTTGTGTCAGTGGCTTGGGGATAAGCTCTCGGGAGTACCTGCTTTCGGGAAAGCCGACTGTGGGGCTTCAGTTTGCGTATAGGTCTGGCTAGCCCTAGCACAGGAAGCTGTGCTCCCTTGTTGGGCTCCGTGGTGGGTGGGGCGGTCGGACCCGAATCTTTAATCTTTTCAATATGGCGAAACCCCAAATTTACCTTATTAAAGACTTCAACGTCAATCACGACCCTCAAAGCGCTAGTTCTGAAACATCAACTGCAAAAAAAATACGTACCGATGGAAATGCGAATAATGGAAAGAATTGTCCCCGCTTCCTTGTTGTCTCTAGTCCTTCTGGCGAGCTGCAAAAGATGTCTCCTTTTGTAATAAACAAATACATCCATTCTTGTATTGGTGAGCCTAGAAATATAAAGCGTCTCAGCTCTGGAGACTTGCTTATTGATACAATTTCGGCCACCCAGTCTGCATCTTTACTTCAAGTAACCAAACTTGGCCAAGCAAATGTCACTGTAACATCACATAAGACATTGAATGTTTGTCGCGGTGTAATCTCGGAAGTCGACATTCTGTATGTTCCTGAAGAAGAGATCGTATCCAAACTATCTGACCAAAACGTCTGTGGTGCTAAGCGGATCAAGATGCGTAAGGAAGGGCAGTTGATCGACACGAAACACGTGATCCTGACCTTCAACTCGCCTGATCTGCCTAAGAATATTAAGGCCGGATACCTAAATTGTCCAGTAAGACCTTATATTCCAAACCCCATGCGATGCTTCCAATGCCAGCGCTTCGGCCATTCTAAGATGTCTTGTCGTGGCAGCATGACATGCGCCCGATGTTCCCAGATTGGTCATGATTGTGAGAACTGCACCGCCGCGCCTTTATGTGTAAATTGCAAGGGTGAACACCCAGCATTTTCTCGCCTCTGCCCGAAATGGAAATCTGAAAAGGAAGTGCAGACTGCAAAAGTTACAAGGAACATTTCGTATGCTGAAGCCAGAAGATTAGTTCAAAGCACACAGGTTCGACAAAATACATCTTACGCCAGTGCTCTTAAATCATCTCGTACAGTTGCCACCCAAACTTCAGTTGGTATACAGACTCTACCGAATAAAACCCAACCGGTTATTAACAGCAAGAAAAAAGAAAATTCAACACATATAGTACAAAGAAAAGAAACAGTAATTGAAAGCAAACCCAAAAGTCTCAATCAGAAAAAAGTTAATAAAAATAGAAGCCCCAGCAATAGCTCTCTGGATGGGATTATTTCTGAATCTGTTGATTCAGATAATATGGATATAGAGAGGGTCTAGAAGTTATCAGTCATCTCCTCCCACGAAAAACTAAAAAGCAACACAGAAAAAACGAACATGAATCATAATGGCCACCCTCGTCTCATGGAACTGTCGCGGTTTTCACCGAAATTTGCTTGCCATCAAATTCATAATCAATGCTTATGATCCTGTCTGCTTAGCAATACAAGAAACAAATCTGAAACCAGAACAACAAGCAAAACTTCGGAGGTTCATTTTCCTCAGAAAAGAAAATCTTGCACGTGAACGTGCCAGTGGGTTGTAGGCCTCCTCACCTCACTGGACTATCTCTCAAATGCGCTTTCTTTGACGACATCCCTCCAAGTTGTTGGTATCCAAGCAAAATTTCACATTGTTGTTTCAGTCGTTTCTCTGTATTTGCCTCCAAATGAACACATTGATCAGCAGGATTTAAATGATCTTATAGAGCAGCTGCCTGTGCCATTTATTATATTAGGGGATTTTTAATGGCCATAGTACGCTCTGGGGAAATAAGGATACAAACTCCCGAGGAAGACAAATTGAGCAGATGATCCAAGATCATAGCCCCTGTCTCCTGAATAAAGAGCAGAGTACATACTTCCATGAACCTTCAAGGACATTCCACGCTCTCGACCTTGCCATCTGTTCACCATCTGTGTTGCCATTTTGCACTTTTAGTGTTGGAAATGACCTTTACAATAGCGATCATTACCCCATTTTTGTATCTCTTGCACGAAGAGGAGCAAACCCCATGTCCAGAACCCCACGGTTTATACTTGATAGGGCAGACTGGGAACTCTTCTCTTCCACTGCAGAGCTGACGGGGAACATGATAGAAGATGTGCATATCGATGACGCAGTTGAAGGAGTTACTAATACTGTTATACAGGCAGCTATGCTCTCCATTCCTAGAACATCAGGAAAAATGCTGAAGTATTCAAAACCATGGTGGAATCGTGACTGTCATGAAGCGCTCAAAAAACAGAGAAAAGCATGGGGAATTTTTCGTAGGTATCCTACTTTGCAAAACCTTATAACGTTTAAAAGAGCCAAAGCAAATGCACGAAAAGTAAGAAGGCAGAGCCAGAGGGATTCCTGGATTTCATATGTGTCTTCAATAACATCGTCTACGCCTAGTAAGCGAGTTTGGGAAACAGTTAAAAAAGCATGGGGAATTTATAAAGACCACTCACTTTCCTTTTTGGAAAAAGATGGCCGAGTGATTAGCTCCATAGAAGAAATTGCAAATGCTATTGGTGAGACGTTTTCTGCCGTATCTTCCAGCAGAAATTACTCTCCCGCATTTCTCTCTATTAAGCAGCGCTCCGAAAAAAATCCCATTGCTTTCAATTCCCCCAACTCCGAGCCCTACAATAGGGATTTTACTATGATTGAGTTAAAGAGAGCTTTGTTCCAGACACACAAATCTTGTCCGGGTCTTGACGGCGTGAGCTACGATATGCTGAAGCATCTATCCTGTAAGTCACTGAATGCCCTTCTAACTCTTTACAATAGGGTGTGGAAGGAGCATACTTTCCCCAGTGCATGGAGGAGAGCTGTTGTCATTCCTATCGCTAAGCCAGGAAAAGACCCGCGGAATCCCTCGAATTATCAGCCAATAGCCCTTACAAGCTGCATATGCAAACTGTTTGAAAAGATGGTAAACAGCCGCCTAGTGAATTTCTTAGAAAAGAATAATATATTGTCACCTTATCAAAGCGGTTTCCGAAAGGGAATGACAACTGTAGATAATATGCTCCTTTTGGAAACATCTATTCGTAAAGCTTTCCTTAGAAGAAACCATCTTGTCTCTATTTTTTTTGACATTGAAAAAGCTTATGATAAGGCATGGAGGTATGGGATCCTTCGTGATCTCCATGATAGTGACTTGCGTGGCAACCTACCATTTTTCATTCAGAATTTTTTGAGTTCTAGGACCTTCCAAGTTAGGATCGGGTCTGTTTTGTCAGAAGTGTTTGAACAAGAAGAGGGTGTGCCTCAAGGCTCTGTTCGTAGTGTCACTTTATTTAGTCTGAAAATTAACTCTGTATTAAAAGAACTTCCTCCAACTGTTTTAGGATCTTTGTATGTTGACGACCTCCAGATTAGTTGTCGAGGGGCAGATATGGACCTATAGAGAGGCAACTGCAGATCGCATTGAATAAGATCCACGAATGGTCAGTCAACCAAGGATTTTTGTTTTCTGAACAGAAGACCGTCTGCGTGCATTTTTGTAGAAAGAGAGGTCTCCATCCTGAGCCTGAATTACACCTTAATGATTCTATCATTCCAGTTGCACCTGAAGCCAAATTTTTAGGAATGATATTCGATCAGAAACTAACTTTCCTTTCTCATGTTTGACAGCTGAGAAAAAAGTGTATAAAAGTACTTAATATACTAAAAGTCCTGTCGAATACCTCCTGGGGTGCTGATCGATGCTCCATGCTTCGCATCTATAGAGCCCTTGTCCCCTCTAGACTGGACTACGGCTCAGTTATCTACGGATCAGCTCGGTCTTCTGTGTTGCTAAAACTAGATCCTGTGCATCATCAAGCTCTGAGGATTTGCTCTGGAGCTTTCAGGACATCTCCTGTTCAGAGTCTTTACGTTGATTGCCATGAACCATCACTTCGTTTTAGGCGTGAGCAGTTGTCTCTCTTGCATTATTTTAGCATTTTATCACAACCTGACAATCCTAATAGGCTAGCTTTGACTGATAACAGCTGTGACACTTTATTTGATGCACGGCCATCCTGTGTGCCTCCGTTTTCTTTGAGAGTTCGCCCTCTGATCGAGGAACTCTCCCTGTCTGATATATCCCCCCAAGCCATGCAATACTTTGAAATTCCTCCTTGGGAACAGGCAGGAATCCAGATTCTTGAAATTTTTTCCCATCAGATGAAAAAAAACACTAACAATGTCATCTATGTCCAACTTTTTGCTGATCACAGATATAAATATCAAGAATATGTTCCAATATACACAGATGGTTCAAAGTCAACTTGTCACGTCGGGACCGCATTTATAATTGGTGACCATGTAGAAGGCAGAAGTTTGCACCACGCTTCCTCAGTCTTAACAGCTGAACTTACTGCAATATATCATTCACTTTTGTACGTATCAAAGCGACGGCATAAAAAGTTTATAATTTATTCAGATTCCTACAGCGCGCTAAAAGTTTTAGAAGCTTTTTCGAACACCCGTAATCCGGTAATTTTTGATATCCTGAAACGGAACTTGAAATTAAAAAGGCTCGGATTTGAAATTCTCTATTGCTGGGTTCCAGGGCATACCGGCATAAAACATAATGAGCGGGCAGATGTCGCAAAATCAGCTGTTGAAATATCCAGTCGCCTCATCCCTTTCACAGACATTAGTAGTTTTATCCAGCAAAAGATATTGGAAAAATGGCAGCAGTTTTGGGATGTTCAGTCTTTTAATAAATTAAAGAGCGTGAAACCTAGAATCGAACTTTGGAATTTTACTGGAAGACGTAAGGAGGAAATTCTTTTGACTAGACTTAGAATCGGTCACACCAGAATGACACATAAGTATCTTTTAAGTGCTGATAATGAGCCTCTGTGCTCAAAATGTGATGTATGTTTAACAGTCCGTCACCTTTTAATTGAATGTCCATCTTTTAATAGTAATCGTCAGAAACATTTTAACAGCTGTGACTTACCTCTCGACCATTTAATTGGAAGAGAGGTGAATCGTAATATATTTTACTATTTAAAGGATATTGGAGTTTATCATCTCATCTGAACTGATTTTAATTTTGTATATTTGTTTTAAGATTTCTGATTTTAGCTGATTTTATATGACCTCATCCACTGGATTTTGTACATTCTTTTATCTACTTGCCTAATTCATACCTATTTTAATTTCATTGTCTATATCACTTTATATCTCATCACCTTGTGTTTGGCGCGGTATAACCATTTCTGGTTTTGCGCCAAAAAAAAAAACCAGATACAATTACAGTTTTAAACCCAGAGAATCTAGTTTTTTGCCCAAAGACAAATGTTTTTAGCAAAGAATTAAGGTGATAAAAAATTTATGAATTCAGGAAATGAGTTTATAATGCATCACAATTTGGCCTTACAGAAGAAAAAAAGAACGTCACCAAATCTGAGAATCGAAGTACATTATAACACAGTTTGCAATTATAACACAGTTTTCAATTTTATGTTTTTAGGAAAGAATGTATGAATTCAAGAAATGAGTTTATAATGCATCACAATTTCGCCTTACAGAAGAAAAGAGAACCTCACCAAATCTGAGAATCGAAGTTCATTATAACACAGTTTGCAATGTCTGCATAAATAAAATAAATAGAAAATTTCGTTGGTAAGTTAAAAATTTTGTTATTTTTGATTATTTTATATCGTGCTTTGGCTACATATTATGATTTATACATCATGTAATACAGGCAATAGTACGATACCACTACAGAAATAACTTAAATGAGGTTTTTAAAAATATACAAGAAAATCGTGTACTATAAGAAATTTAAGCAAATAATGTGACAAAAGTAGTTATTACAGCAGTATATAATTTTACAAAATAATATCGTTATCTTACATAGGTAAGTAAGTACTGTTAAAAATATTAACTAATAATAAATATAGTTTGACTTACCTTAGAATTTTTGGTTGGCTTGAAATTGTCTCATTTTATTGAATAAATCCATTTCTTCTTCAATTCAGGATCTCTTGGGAAGGAAAGTAAGTGGACACCAGGTCCACCATTATAATTTCCTCTACACAGGGGTACACAACATTTAAACATCATAGTTATATAATATAACTGCTTTAAAACATAATAATACTATAAGAATAAGTGACGACGATTCTAAAACACGTGCAAGTGCAGGAATCATGCCACACATCGACGAATTCACCCATGCAGCTTCGTTGACTGGTAAGCCTAAGTGTGATGACACTACTCGGGCTAACTGCTCGGATAGATTTTTCAACCTGTTCGAAATAAAAACGGAAGAGCTGACTCGTCTCCCCTACGTTTCTACTCGGTCGAAGTGAGCGTTTACATTATCCGAGAAGTCATACCGAGTTGCTCGGACAGGTGTAAATTGGCCTTTAGCAGTAAGTATTATGTAAATGGCAGCAACTGTGGGATCTCCAGCTAGATAATAAGCTGAGAAGCATCAAATGAAAAGTTGAACTTCGGAACTAGGAACCTTTAAGGAGGAAGTCTTGTTAACTCACCTGAGAATCGTTTACTTGCGTATTACACAAAGTTATCTATTAAAAGCAGAGTCGGAGTTGCCAACTCTCCTGATTTAGGGAGGAGACTCCCTATTTCTGACTGTTCTCCCGCCAACTGGATTTACAATACATTTCTCCCGACTTTCTCTTATTCTTAAAATTTCTCACGACTTTTATGTAGTTTGGCTCAATACTTCGTTATTTGCGTCCCCCCCAAAAGTGATTTGGGGTGTGTGAAAGCATCTGGTTTTCCTCAAGATTACATAGAAAGCCAAAGTAGTTTCGCAGGGGAGAAATTATGGCGCGTTTCTGTTTTGTGAGTGAGAACACGTGTCCGAAAACAGCATGTTCCGTTTCTCCAATGAGCATCGAGTGCTCATCTGGCATGTCATCTGGCATGTCATCTGGCATGTCATCTGCATGTCATCTGGCACATATTAGCCAATGAGCACAAAGCAAGATCGAGGTTGTTATTTCGTTCATCTTGTCGCTAACCTGCGTGAACGTACGTGCTTCCGAGAAATAGTTTAAGAAATTACTATATATCGTATTAGTTATGTCTGCAAAAAAGGCAAAATACTGGGGTACTTTTCAAAAATCGTACATAGATGACTAGTCTTCTAATATTTCCTCAAAGAAATGTAATGCATTTGCGATGAGTATCGTTTGTCATAGCAAATTTTCGATTTCGAACGGTGGAAGGGCCGATGTTCTCAAACATGTTCCTACACGAAAACACAAGGATAACATCAGTTCTATTGAAAAAAATGAAAAGTTACTTTTCTTTGGAAACAAAGGACCAAAAAGTTATTAATGCAGGCTGTACTGTTTGCATTTAAGAATTGGTAACTGAAATTTCAGATATTAATTAGTAACAATTCGAAATTAATGCATTATTAAAAATATATTTTTATCATTTAAAAATCTTTTTTTTGCTAAAAATAAATATCCCGATTTTTAAAAAAATTCTCCCGATTTTTGAGTGTCGTAGGTTGGCAAGTATGCAGAGTGAAACTATGTGCTCGAATTATCGGCCAATAGCCCTCACGAGCTGCATACACAAACAGTTTCAAAAGATGGTAAACAACCGCCTAGTGTATTTCTTAGAAAAGAATAGTGTATTGTCACCTTATCAAAGTGGTTTCCCAAAGGGAAGGACCACTGTAGATAATATGTTCCTTTTGGAGACATCTATTCGTAAAGCTTTCCTTACAAGAAACCATCTTGTCTCTATTTTTTTTGACATTGAAAAAGCTTATGATAAAGCATGGAGATATGGGATCCTTCGTGATCTCCATAATAGTGGCTTGCGTGGCAACCTACCATTTTTCATTCAGAATTTTTTGAGTTCTAGGACCTTCCAAGTTAGGATTGGCTCTGTTTTGTCGAAAATCTTTGAACAAGAAGAGGGTGTGCCTCAAGGCTCTGTTCTTAGTGTCACTTTATTTAGTCTGAAAATTAACTCTGTATTAAAAGAACTTCCTCCAACTATTTTAGGATCTTTGTATGTTGACGACCTCCAGACACACTTATACAGGATACATTATACTTAATACATTTAATATGGATACCAATACTTAATATATTTGATACGTATGCCAATTAAATGTATATACTATATGCATATTTAATACTTATATTCCTTACTTATACTAGCGAAGACTGATGCAGGTTAGGTTAGGTTATTCAGTTATGGCAAAGCACACGAGGGCTATCTGCCTAAGGGGAGGGATGCCTTCGTGGAGGACTTTCTAAGGGAAACTGGCTCGTATACACGTTACACATGGGGAAAACCAGACTGATGCAGGATACAGTTATAGTTGATACATATGATACTCTTGATACGTGTATTAACACACTAGTGTTTATTCTGTATACATATTCAATACACATATTCCATACACAGATACTATACGCGTTTAATACGCTTATTCCAGACATTCATACTGATATAATAATCCTGAACTGATATTTATATAATGTTACTAGACTGATATACACACTTAGTACATATTTCCTATGTAGTAATATTTATGCTAGCTAGGATTTATACTGATTATATTGGTACATTTGAAACACACATACTCTACTACAGATGCTAAACTGAAATACTCCTACAGATACTAAAAGACTATATTATATGAATACAGTAGTGTCTATTATATTAATGCAGATGTGGAATACATTTGATACGTGTGCCAATACATGAGATATCTATATTATATATACATTCGATACATTTGTTACTTATATGAGTTAAGATTTATACAGGATACATTTTCACTTGACACATTTGATATAATTTAATATGCATACCAATATTTATGCTTAATACATTTGATACTTATACCAGTTAAATGTCTGTGCTATATACACATTCAATACATATATTCCATACCTGTACTAGCGAAGACTGATACAAGATACAGTATGCCGGTTAGACATTGTAGGTTTACATAGTTATTCACTTCTATAGTATATATACGCATTCTCGTTCCTTTGGTATCTTATTTAGGTATTTACATTTGCCCTTGCAGTATCTATTGTGCACATACACTAACATATTGTGACACTACAAATTATTATATGGCATAGGTCTGTGCTTAGATCCGTGAGCTTATCCATGGTCCCAATAAAATAAATTTACTGAAGGTCTCCGTGTTTGTTGCAGCCAGTGGCAGATGCAGATCTTTAGTCAGCGGGCACTCGGCAACATAGTGCTCTGGAGTGCCAGTAGCACCACAAATACATTGGGCAGTGCTTGCAATTCCACGTTTCTCAAAGTACACGGGGAAGGGACTATGTCCTGTGATATACCGTACTAATTGCGTGTGCACGATGAGGCGTTCGGAATCTACTTTTTGAGGGTGGTAATAGGCATATCGGCCCGTGTCTCCTCCTGCCAGAGAGTGTTTGTAATATTATGCAGTTCTTTTTTGAGCCAAGATATTGGTGATGTGACTGCAACCTGGTCGGCGTTGAGATTTTGTGCTGCTTCTTTAGCTAATCTCTCTGCCGTCTCGTCTATTTCCCTGTATTGCCAGCATGGGCTTTGATCCACTCCATTCTGATGTTAAGTTGCCTATGTGCACGCAAGGTATGCTGGATGTTGGCAACGAGTGGGGAGCCATGCATTGGATTTAGTATAGCATACAGGAACGAGAGGCTGTCTGTGAGGATGAGGCTATTGCATTGTTGCCGCTGAACTTCATATAACAGTGCTTTGTCTATGTTTATTAGTTCACTTTGAAAGACACTGTTTGCAGCGACCAGGTGTCTCTTCCATTGCGTCATTATTTGTTGTTGTTGAATTGCTACATAGGCCTTCCCGTACTGTTTTCGGTTTTTGAGCCATCAGTATAGTAATTCAGATCGGCATCGGGGGCATTTGCGAGGGTTTAATTTTGATGTTGATTCCTTGGCCTTGCACTGCCGGATGGTCAGAGAGCCAGATTAATTTTTTTTTCATAATTGTGCAACCAGTTGGTATGTTGCTTCTCTTTCTACACTTAGATGTAGGTGTGTAAGGCCTGTGATGACATTGAGTGCATTCGTCGGAGATGTACGGTATGCTTTTGTAATGTTCATCATAAATGGTCTTTGTATGCTGGGGAGATGTCTTGTTTTCCGGCTTTGCATGGGCGATGACCAGACCGCCGCACCATAGGTGATTATTTTTTAGGTTACTGTCTTATATAGAACTTTTTGGATAAGTGGGTTAAGGCCCCACCTATATCCTTGCATGTGTTTGAGTTGTTGGGCTATCCAATTTAGTTTAGTATCGAAAACAATTCCTAGATACTTGAGCTCTTTTGTAATGCTGAGGCACTGGTCATTTAAGGTGATACGTAATTGGCTGGTTAAGGAACCCCCTTTTTGGGAACTAACAGGATTTTTGATTTTTCTTCGGCAATTCGAAGTTTAAGACTTTGGCAGCGTTCCTGGAAGATGGAGCAGGATTCGATTGCGTTGGATTGCAATTGGTCCCGAGTATTACCTCTGACTATCAATGCTGTGTCATCAGCGTAGGCGATGACTCATGTGTGCTCCTTCCATGGGCTCATTAGAACTTTGTTGAAGGTGACGTTCCATAAGAACGGCCTGGCACATGACCCTTGGGAGCATCCTTGGGTCTGATCTTTGACAGTAACGCCTCAATTATGTGGTAGTAGAAGTTGTCAGTCTGAAAGGTAATGAGCTATGGTATAGTATATATTTTTGGGACAGTTGGCAGTACGCAGTGCTTGGAGTATCGCTGGCCACCACAACGTGTCGAACGCACTTCTGAGATCAAAAGAGATGAACGCCGTGTGGTAGCCAGCTGATCTGTTGTCTAGTATCTGATTCTTTACCTCCGTAAGTGCATGGATGTGGGCTTTCCGGGGCAGAAGCCATATTGGATGGGACTTAGATGCTGATTTACTAGGAAATGGTGCCCTAGTCGAGTGATGATCAACTTCTCGAAAACCTTCCCCATCGCGGAGAGTATACAATTGTTCTTTTTAAGAAAAAGGACCACCTGTCCTATCTTGAAACATCAGGAGAAGGCTCCTAGTTGCAGTAGTTTGTTAAACAAGGCGTGGAACAGACTGATGTTACTAGAGATGACTACTTTGATGATAGGCTAGTCTATCCCGCCTGGACCAGGTGCCTTGCATGATGGTAGCTGGCGTAGGACCTGTTTGCTCTCTCTTGTGGTTATTGCAGGGTTAGCGTCGGTATTTATATCTAGAGGCTGCTGTCTGATTTCAGAATGCTCCAAGGTATCTTCTTCCGGATTGTCCGGTGTAAATACAGAGTGCATGATAATTTTCATTGTAGCCTCCATAATTGTGCAGTTGGTGTTGGGCGAGGGGATTATGTGCAAGGTAGCAGGTTTGAACAGTTTGTTTGTAGCTATCCGATGATGTAGCCCATAAGTTTCCATGTTTTCTGTGCAAAACCTCCTCCAGCTTGTAATTTTCGCTGTGATTATCATGCGCTTATACAGCGCTCTTTCCTTTTGGAAGATTGTGAGGATGGAGGTAATGTCTTGTGCGTTCTTGAGGCACCGTCGTAAGGCGCGACATTTTTGCTGTTGAGTTCGCAAGTCGCCCGACCACCAGTGTAGTTGGCTTTTACCATGCGTTGGGGGAGGTATTCCTCGCACGCTTGCTTAATGGTATTTAGAATCCTTTGCGTGACATCTTGGATGTCTTTTCTGCTTTTCGCATGGCTGATGTGAGGTGTCAGGGGAATTAGGCGAGTTCTGATGTTGGTAGGTAGGTGATAGGTGATGGAGGGCACGGGCACTGTACCTTTACCATTAGGTTAATCGCTTTAGCACCGTGCCCACCCCCATCTATAGCCATATTTATTGAATATCAAAACAACAAATACGCGGCCAAACAATGGCTGGAATAATTGTATATGAGTTTACATACTGCCATGAAAGGATTACATTTTCATAGATAAACAGAAATAAACGACTGTAGAAGGCATGATAAGTTGTGCATAACATAAAACAGTACTGCAAACCATTTAAATATTAAATAACTAACTGTAATAGCAAACGGTACTGAACTCGATTGTATAATTACAGTATCTACACAAAGAAAATAATGCATTATAATAGATTTACATAACAGTACCATACAAAATTATTACAGTATGATGCGAGACTTTTATAATTGCACAAGGTAAATTATCTTTATGTGACTGAGGCCCACCAGCGGCCGAGCGGCAAACACGCTGAACACTGGTAGTTCGGTCCGAGGTTGGAATCCCGCGGACGGGCTGGCAGCATGGGCGTTTTCTTGGTTTTCCCCATGTGTAACGTGTATACGAGCCAGTTTCCCTTAGAAAGTCTTCCACGAAGGCATACCTCCCTTTAGGCAGATAGCCCTCGTGTGCTTTGCCATAATTGAAAAACCTAACCTTTATGTGACTGAAAAGACACCATGTTGCCAATTTGAGAAAACTAAAAAGACACAAATAGTTGCAGTTTCAGTATTTCTAAATTACAGAACGCTATTGAAGAATGATAAATACTACAGAACATTATGCTATGTTGAGAATTCCGTACTATACCAGAATATATTACAATACAATATATAAAATACAAAAGAATGTCATGCAGATTTTACTATATATGCCATTCTATGTTTGCGTGCTATACAATAGTAATTAAATATATAATTTGCATAAGATTATGCCCCTCAGGGGCTCACTTTTGTGAACACAGGTGTGGCAATCCCGAGGTACCCTAGCCCTTCAGGGGATCATCTTCTTGATGAGACGGGTATCACGAACCTGGAGCTCCAGTGATCTGTCCACTTTTCCGTCTCATCTCCTCTGAGCAGAAGCTTTCTTCATTCCTTTCTCCCTTGTGGTTTTTCTCTTCGGAGTTCGGGGCTTGCCACGACAGACTGGAACAGCCCTTGTCTCTGGTTCTGAAGTGGCGAGAAAACTGCCCACGTGTTTGCCGTGCGTGGAGACCCGTGTCGCTGGAAAGGGGGGTCCTGGTAGTTGAGGGGCGAGGTACTGTCCTCAACACACTGCTTTGGCCTCTGCTTCAGCTAAACGGGAGGCACCTTGTCGTCCTCACGGGTGTCAATCGGCTGGTCACTAGTCCTTGTGTCAGTGGCTTGGGGATAAGCTCTCGGGAGTTCCTGCTTTCGGGAAAGCCGACTGTGGGGCTTCAGTTTGCGTATAGGTCTGGCTAGCCCTAACACAGGATTCTGTGTTCCCTTGTTGGGCTCCGTGGTGGGTGGGGCGGTCGGACCCGAATCTTTAATCATTTCAATATGGCATCCCACAAAATATATGTAATAAGTCACCCTGAATCTAGTCCTGTCCTTTCAAATACCAAAGCTCCTGAAACGCCAACTGTCAAAAAAGTACGTACTGAAGCAGATGTGAATAGTCCTAATAATTGTCCACGTTTCCTTTTGGTCTCAAGTCCTTCTGGCGAAATGCAAAAGATTTCTCCATTTGTAATAAACAAATATATTCATTCATGCATAGGTGAGCCAAGAAACATAAAGCGTCTTCGGTCTGGAGATTTGCTGATTGAAACAACTTCGTCTATACAGTCTGCCTCCCTCCTTAAATTAACCAAGCTCGGGCAAATTGATGTAACTGTAACAGCACACAAAACACTAAACTATTCTAGAGGCGTAATCTCGGAATTCGACCTTCTGTCTGTTTCCGAAGAAGAGTTCGTTTCCGAGCTAGCCAACCAAAACGTCTGTGCTGCAAGGCGGATCAAGATGCGTAAGGAAGGTCAGTTGATAGACACAAAACATGTGATCCTGACCTTCAAATCGCCTGATCTGCCTAAGAATATTAAGGCTGGATACCTCAATTGCCCCGTACGCCCATATATTCCAAACCCGATGCGATGTTTCCAGTGCCAGCGCTTTGGTCACTCTAAGATCTCCTGCCGTGGCAAACTCACGTGTGCACGTTGTGCTATGGTTGGCCACGATAGTGACACATGTACTGCTGCCCCACTGTGTATAAACTGCAAAGGCGAACATCCAGCGTTTTCTCGCTCGTGCCCCAAATGGAAATTAGAAAAGGAAATACAAACAACAAAAGTCAACAAAAACATATCATATGCCGAAGCCAGAAGGCTAGTTCAAAGCACACAGACCCGACCAAACATTTCCTATGCTAACGCTGTTAAGTCAACAAGATCTTTTGGAACACAAACTTCAGTCAGCACCCAAACCTACCCAAATAAATCTCAGCAGACTACAAGCAGGCAGAAAAACGAAAAACCGACACACTCCGTTCAAAAAAAGAAATACAAGTACAAAGTAAACCAAAAAATACCGCTCAGAAAACATATAATAAAAATAGAAGCCTTAGTAATAGCTCACACGACGGCATGATAACTGATTCTCTAGATTCGGATAGTATGGAAGTAGAGGAGGGGCTGGAAACTCCCAAGCATCTGCTTCCGCGAAAAACTAAGAAAGAACACAGAAAGAACAAACATCAAACATAATGGCCACCCTCGTCTCTTGGAACAGTCGCGGCTTCCACCATAATTTGACACATATAAAAGATATCATCAACACTCATCATCCTGTATGTTTCGCTCTACAGGAGACTAACCTGAAACCGGAACAGCCAGCAAAACTTCGGAGGTTTTCCTTCGTCAGGAAACATAAGATTGCAAGTGAGCGTGCCAGTGGAGGTGTAGGCCTCCTCACCTCAGTGGACTATCCATCAAATACACTTTCTCTGACGCCCCTCAGGGGCTCACTTTTGTGAGTACGGGTGTGGCAATCCCGAGGTACCCTAGCCCTTCAGTGGATCATCTTCTTGATGAGACGGGTGTCACGATCCTGGAGCCCCAGTGATCTATCCTCTTTTCCGTCTCCTCTCCTCTGACCTGAAGCTTTCTTCCTTCCTTTCTCCCTTGTGGTTTTCCTCTTCGGAGGTTGGGGCTCGTTATGAGAGACTGGAACAGCCCTTGTCTCCAGTTTTCAAATGACGAGAAAACTACCCACGTGTTTGCCGTGCGTGGAGACCCGTGAGTTGATCTTGCTATTTGTTCACCATCTCTGCTGCCATATTGCACATTTAGTGTCGGCAATGATCTCTACAGCAGCGATCATTACAAATATGGCAAAACCTGAAATCTACTCAATTAAAGACTTTAACGTCAATCACGATGCTCAAAGTGCAAATTCTGAAAAACCAACTGCAAAGAAAATACGTACCGATGGAAATGCGAATAGTGGAAAGAATTGTCCCCGCTTCCTTGTTGTCTCTAGTTCTTCTGGTGAGCTGCAAAAGATGTCTCCTTTCGTAATAAACAAATACATCCATTCTTGTATTGTTGAGCCTAGAAATATAAAGCGTCTCCGCTCTGGAGACTTGCTTATTGATACAATTTCGGCCACCCAGTCTGCATCTTTACTTCAAGTAACCAAACTTGGCCAAACAAATGTCACTGTAACATCACACAAGACATTGAATGTTTGTCGCGGTGTAATCTCGGAAGTCGACCTTCTGTATGATCCTGAAGAAGAGATCGCATCCGAGCTATCTGACCAAAACGTCTGTGGTGCAAAGCGGATCAAGATGCGTAAGGAAGGACAGTTGATCGACACGAAACACGTGATCCTGACCTTCAATTCGCCTGATCTGCCTAGGAATATTAAGGCCGGATACCTAAATTGTCCAGTAAGACCATATATTCCAAACCCCATGCGATGCTTCCAGTGCCAGCGCTTCGGTCATTCTAAGATGTCGTGTCGTGGCAGCATCACATGCGCCCGATGCTCACAGATTGGTCATGATTGTGAGAACTGCACCGCCGCGCCTTTATGTGTAAATTGCAAGGGTGAACACCCAGCATTTTCTCGCCTCTGCCCAAAATGGAAATCTGAAAAAGAAGTGCAGACTACAAAAGTTACAAGGAACATCTCATATGCTGAAGCCAGAAGGTTAGTCCAAAACACACAGGTTCGACCAAATACATCTTACGCCAGTGCTCTTAAATCATCTCGTACAGTTGCCACCCAAACTTCAGTTGGTATACAGACTCAACCAAATAAAACCCAACCGATTATTAGCAGCAAGAAAAAAGAAAACCCAACACATATAGTGCAAAGAAAAGAAA
>KK120124.1:0-31358 GCA_000611955.2 Stegodyphus mimosarum
AAACCACACAGACAGTTGTCCGAAGGCCCGTAGCCGGTCGCCCAAGGGTTACAACCCCCGCGTGCGGAAGATCGATATATTGTTACTGTGGCCAAGCGGAATCGCAGAGCGACCTCCATACGTCTGACATGTCTGTGGTTACAGCGTCCATTGGTAAGGCGATATCTGCAGCTACTGTACGCCGAAGATTACATGTGAGTGCACTGTACGCCCGGGTACCTCGAGTTTGTGTTCCTCTATCCGTCCAATCAAGAAAGGCACGATTACAGTGGTGCCAGGAACATGTCAGTTGGAATGTGTCTGACTGGGGCAATGTCATGTTTACTGATAAGTCATAATTTGCTCTGGAGCCAGATGACAAGCGTATATATATGATATGGCGTGAACAACGAACACGCAATGAGTTTCAGAACATCACCGAACATCACGTATTCCAAGGCGGAAGCATTTTGGTGTGGGCAGGGATTTCATTAGGATATCGCACCGACCTGCACATCTTTAAAGGGGTTCTTTGACGGCTGTCCGGTATCGAGATGAAGTCCTAAAACGCATTGTGAGATTGTACACTGCAGCCGTTGGCCCTACTTTTCTTTTGATGGACGATAACACACGTCCCCATAGAGCTGACATCGTTGATGACTACCTGGAGAGTTAAGAGATTGCGCGTATGGCGCGGCCAGCATATTCGCCCGTCCTTAATCCCATTGAAAATCTTTGGGATGCTCTCGGCCGTGCTGTATCTTCACGTTTCCCACCTCCAGCCACTCTTATTGAGCTGGAAACTGCTCTACAAGAAGAATGGCGATTGTTTAATTCTGCGATGGTTGACCAACTAATTGAAAGCATGGTCACATGGTGTAAACTTTGTATACAGATGAGGGGGGATCAGATACTCTATTAATGTCTTTTTTTTTTCATTTTATGCTGTTTATTTTCACTTTATACAAAATTCTGTTTAAGTCTCCAGTATGTCATTATCTGGTAACTTACAAAAATTTAATATTATTTTCATTTCTGTATGTAATTATTGATTTTGTTTTGTGCATAAATATATATGCTACTTTCCTGCCGAATGTTGTGTCAATCAAAGCAGTATTTGTTGATTTTTTTGCATTTTACATCTTTGTGCTTAACTTTTGGAAGTGAGTGTATTTTATTTTTTAAATAATTCAAATTTAAACAGTATCTTAAATGAGAACGACCTTACTTAAATTTTCATCTTGAATGAGTCAAACTATTTTTCCAAGCTCACAACTAAGTTTTAAAAAAAATAGGAAAAGTTTTTTTTTTTTTTTTCAGCTTAAAATATTTCTTATTGATTTTTCGGAATAGGAGTTCATTATGTCACGAATTGGAGAAAAGAACGATACCTTTTGGGTTAAAAACAGCATTCTGTCACAGATAAACGAAAATATGACTATGACAATTAATAATGGGGAAGACACGTAATTATGTACGGTGTGAAGTTATTTTATGTATAACATAAAATTTATGTATAACATAAAATTAGGCAAAGCAGCAGGCTTTTGTTTGATGTACAGTGGCTCACAAACGTGTTCGGACACTTACGAGTTTCAGTGAAATATTGCTTTATTTATTAATAAAGATTAATATTTTAGTATGAAAATTTTAATGATATCTATAAATTTTTCTTAGCAAAACTACATTAATTATTTTATGAACATATTTAAAGTTTTTTTTGGAAAATCAGTAGTAAAAAGGTAACAGCAAAGTTACCTCACAGAAGCTTTCGTAGGATTTAAAGAAATCTGCACATGTTAGTAAATATAGTAGTATTTCTATCAGTTAAGTATTTTGTAGTATATACTGCATCTATCTATATATATATATAGAGAGAGAGAGTATTTATGTTAGTTTTCAAACTTCTGGAATAAAGTTCCCCAGTACTTTTGTAATATCTGCATCAGTGTTTCTCCATTTTCCATCATTACTGTTTTTAGTTCGGTTTTTGTTTTAATGTTGTGTCTTCGTACTCTTACCTCTAAGTCTCTCCAGATGTGTTCTGTTGGGTTTAAATCTGGTGACTTAGGTGGTGTTTTCAAAACTTGTGGATAATTTTAGATACTCAAAAGGCGAATGTTGAGGTCCGTTTGCTTAGAATCCTTATCCTGATAAAAAATGAACTTGTTTCCAGTATCAAAATTTCGGGCAGATGCTTTTAAATTATCTTTTAAAATATTTAGATGAAGAGCATGGTTCATTGTACCATCAATAAATACTAAATTATTTAATCCTGCTACTGACATGCACCTTCACACTTCAGCTCAAGAACACCTCCACCGCCGTGCTTTACTATACCAACCAAGGTCTTGGAATTAAGCTACTCATTTTCTTTTCTCCATACAATTATACTCCCGTCGAAGTCAACAATATTTGCTTTCATCTGCAAATAAGACATGATTCTAATATGCGTCGGCCTTATTTACTGTTGATTTTGAGCAGAAAAGCCTAAGCTTTCTAGTTTTTGAACTTCCAAACTCTTTGATTTTTTCTTCGAGCACAGCGCCCATGTAATCCAGCTGATATGAGTACTCGTCGAACAGTTTTAAGTGAAACTGAAGTAGGAAATTTTTCATAAATTCTGTAGAAGTCTTTAAAGCACTCAAACATGGATTTTTCACAGATTTTCTAACCGTAAATCTCTGATCAAGTTGAGTCACGTCGAGTCCTTTCTGCCGGACAATCTTTTTTACTTTATTTTGGATCTGATTTTCTTCTTTAAAGCATTTTATCACACACTGCACCGTAGAAAGGGATAAATTTCCTGATCTACCGATATCGTGAATCGAATTTCTATCTTTATGATGAATAATGATCAGTTTTTGAATGCTGTTTGTTGTTTCTTTACTTCTACGAGCTGTTTTTAAATATTAGATAAAATATAACGAAGTAAGCAAGCAAAAATAAATCCAAAACATTTTTTAAAGGTCATCAAAATCCAAAGATAAAAAAAAAGTGGTAGACGATAATTTTATGTATGAAATTTTACGAAAATGTTTCGGTGTATGGTCACTTTTTTGCCGTGTTTTTTCCATTCCGCCTTACATTTTCAACTTGAGAAAAAGAAAATAAGTCAGTATTAAAAATTAAAAAGTTTGGTTTTATTCAAAGTCAGTTGGAGATGATATGAAAAAATGTTGGCCTTTATTTCGAATTCAGTTTCGGGTTTCTGCAAATTCTTAAAGTGTGTGAACACTTTTGTGAGACTCTGTACGCTTTACCAAACTAACTGGAAAGTAACACTCTCTGTCCACAGAAATAATAATAAAACATGAAAATTAAGTTAATAGAATTTTAAAAGTGTTAGGGATAACTGGATTTGAATTGAAGGCATTAACTAAGCAAGTTATATCTTTGTGAATGCGAAGAGCTTCAAAATAATCCATTTCACCGGCTAAAGAAGCCTTTTGGATAATTTTTGCAAAATTCCAAGAACTATCATTAAATTTCCAACTATAATTAACTTTTGAAGTTTTGTCTATTTCTTCTTTTCATGTATTTCGCTCTTTCAAACTTTGCTCCTTAGAATCTTTGCCTTCTTAATGATGGTTTATTTATCTTCAGAATTTCCAGAAAATTATGTTACAAATCTATTAGATTCAGCTTCCACAATTTAGATATTAAAGAAATTGCTTATTAAAACATTAAATTAATAAACATAGTAATAATTGTTCCTTATTCACTTCGTAAAAAATTGGAGCAATTAGGACAAGGCATGCGACTTAATATTGTTGCGTGCGTACGGGTTCGTTATGGATTGAATGGGCAAGTCGTTAAAAAGTTAACAAAAATTTATTCTTTTCATAAGAAATAAATCAAAATGCTGAAATAATTCTTCAGAGATATTCGCATAGTATCACAATATCTCAAACGTTTATCAAAACTCAATTCAAAACAGATAAAATAATTCTATCTCACAGCGAAATCGCTACAATCAATAACAGTCTTAAGTAAACAAACAGCAATTCGCTTTAAACAGCTACAACTACAACTGAGATGAGGTGTTTCAATGCGGCTTTTATAAGCTTTTTAATTATCACTAGAACAGTCACGAGTTTTCTAGATTTTTCTGGATGGCAACAGTCATTACGAGATGTTTATTTATTAAACATTAAATGCACGCGCGCTTTTATTTTTCTGACGTAGCTTTCTCTTCAAAAATCGTCTGCGTTGCACGGGAAAATAAAGCAATTTTAATTACAATTCTAAATAAATAGCCAAATAAATTTGAAATCCGTAACAATATTGTAAATCTGAGCCTTTGTTTATACAAATGTGTCAAATTGACTAGTCCGATCACAGTGTTTTTTTCTTTTGAGCTTTTGTATTAGAGTAGCAGATTTGTAATATTAGAATATTTCTATTTGGAAATTTGAGCTCTAGTATTTAAAGGCCCAACGCCCTCTTCCCCCCCAAAAAATTACTTACGGATCAGCTTAAAAGAAGCGTCAGTAATGATGTTAAGGATCATTTAGTTGACTCTTGTGGAAAAATAAAGAACTCTTCTGAATTAGACCAAAAAAACAATTCGTTTGAAACATTTTGTAACCGTTCTTCTACAAATACGAACGCCGTCTAGTTCTAAAAGTATTTATTAATACAACACAGGAACAGTTACAAAGAAAATATACATCAAAACTTAACATACCCCAAAACTAAATATCTAACATGTAGAATCAACATTAGAGTCATGGAGACACTATAGAACCTATCTTCATCACAGCTGGAGATACGTTGTTCTCGTTGCCACTAGATGGCGTTCGATAAAATAGTTCGGTTACATATAAATAGTTCTGTCTGTTACGTTATTAATTTTGGAGAAATAACGAAATTTAAGGAAAGTTCTATACTCGTTATGAAAAAATAAAATTATAAGAAGTTTGACTTCCGTACGACAGAAATTGACCAGGCTATTTAATTTCAAAATTTGCATTTCTGATATCATTTTCAGCTTGCCTCCAGGTATCGGCTAATTAAGTTAAAATAATTCTAGGAAATATGTCTAAATGCAGTGCAGCAAAAAATGCGCTTGGACCACCAACGGCCACGCGGTAAAATCGCTGAACTCTGGAAGTTTCGACCTGGATTCGAATACAGGCGAACAGGTTGGTTACATGGGCGTTTTCGTGTTTTTCCTCATGTGTAAAGCGCATACGAGCCAGTTTCCCTTAGAAAATCGTAAAGAGAGGAAAGTCCCCTTAGAAAGTCTAGGATTTGGCGATTGGGTCCCCTAATCTCCAGTCGGCCTTTAAAAGGGGGTAGTACATAAGGTATTTAGGCATATTAGCGTGCTTCGTGGTATAGTGGTCAGCACGCTCGGCACGTATTCGAGAGGTACGTGGTTTGAGTCCTGGCGAAGGCATTGCTCATTTTTCACATCTCTTGCTTTCAAAAAGTACCTAATGTCTGTAAAACGTACGCTGAGCAATCAGTTTGAAGCATAGGTTTACTTTTAAAGTATTCAACATCTGCAGGCTGGATAAACAGTAGACATTACCACCCTTGTAGAGAAACGTTGCTGAGCTGTTTAAAAAAGAATGCAGTTTTTTGTCTATCTGCCTCCGTCGTTACAGAGCTTTTGTTGTAAATATGCATATTGGTACAACTATTTTACCATAAACCAGTATTATTATTGAAACCATCGTTAAGGAGTTTTTCAGGAATACTAGAAGGAAAGTTATGCATTTTAAAGATAAAGATGCATTGTGAATCGGTGCTTAAACTGAATCTTGACTTGGTGAACATAATTCGCTTCTAATCATTTGAGTTACTTTAGTAATGTAGGCAAGATCACAAACCCTTTCTCAGAAAAAAGGGGAACAAAGCATTTGTATGCAGAAGACTTTTCATTTGAATGATTTTAATGCAGAATATCTGCTCTGAATGCAAACAACTTTAGTAAAATCTTCGGGAAACGGCAACACCTTATGAAAGAAATATGGACCTAATGTGTCTGAACTGTAATCAGAACCTGAGAAGCAATAGTCTTACTTGTTCTGACGTCATCGTCTGCCGCAAGATGAAATGGGAGTTGTCATGCAATTGAATGATAGTTTCCTCCTGCCAGCAGAGATCGAGAGAGATCTTCAGACGCGGAAGCTGTCCTCGAAAACCTTGACTTTTCCGAAGATGAACATTTCCAATTTAAGAAATTACATCCATATCCTTGAAAAGATATTTTGCGCAATATGTAATGGTTTTAGTAACTTTTATTATCTCGATCTCTTCGTGAATTGTGAAAGATTCTTCCTTTAAGAGCTTTTCGTAAACTTTTCTTAAGAATTCCTACAAAAGTATGTAGAGACATTAGGTATTTTGGAAGCAGGAGATGCAAAAAAAATGAGCAATGCCCTCACTGGGATTCGACCCACGGACCTCTCCAATACTCGTCGAGGGTGCTGCCCACTACACCACTAAGGCATGCGAAGAAGGCGGGAGAAATACCTTATAAGTAATCCAAACTGATCGGATGAACTTGGCTGCAGAGTGGCTCCATCAAGTAATGAAGTATAGATATTTAAGCATATTTGTAGACTCCAGTTGCAAATGACCTATTTCTAGCCTAACAAGTATTAACTAATTAGCGTTTTTGAGATACTGTTATCAAAATCCAAATGCTTACTAATTTATAAATTTTAGATAAATTCAGTAATTGTGTACTAACTATCATTTCTCGCGTTGCCTTTTAATTTTGGACACCAGTATATTATAATTATTTGCATCCTTTACAGATATTTATAATATTCGTGATGATTTAGAATGTATTTTCAAGAGGGTAGCTGTTATTTATGGTGCCATTTATTTATTACGTGCAAAAACAACCATGTAATAGTGCATCAACAATAAATGTTTTAAAGAACTATTAAAAGGAACTATTAAAAAACAATTTCGCTTTTATATGTTTAGTTAAATGAAATATTAGAACATTTACAGCACTGACTCATTATTTCTAATAAACTGAAATACTGGCATACTGTTAGGCTTAGTAACAAAATAAAATACTGTGCTACAGATGTCAAAATAATATTTCGAAAGATCAACTAACACGTTTAAGTGGCCATAAGTTACTCCATTTAATAAAAGGATGTACGGTATTTTTTTAAATGTGTTTAAAATCATAAAGAATTTATAATTTAAGCGAAGAATTGTTTTTTACTTTTGTTTTGAACTTCGTTCAGAATTAATGACTAAAAGTGTTAAACACAAACTAAACTTAATTCTTCAAAAAACAGACGATCACAATTCAAAAGACATAAAAATATTAAGTGAACCGTTAATGTTATTGCGTCTTGCAATGCTTTTCTAAGAAACAATGAGAACTAAATGCAAATGGGAAAAAAAAAGATTAATTGTAAGGTAGTTTCACAGATGAATTAAATATGTGACATTTGTTTCAAGGTCTCCAATTTTGCTATCACAAACACGAGTTAATTTGTAATCACTCTTCATGAACATTTCTGTATATTATAAGGACTTGATAATATATATGTGCATATATTGTATGCGTTTAACTTTAGTGGATCCAGCCAATGCATAGCTTACGTACACATATGATGTTGTAAATTATGCATCATTACTCTTTCAAATCGATTGAATAAATAAATAAACGTGTTTAAATGCGGAATACGCTCAGCCATTCGCTATTCTATCCATATTGTTATTGGTACTATCATTATTTTAATTTTACAATATGAATCTTTAGTCATTTGTTCGCTATGAATTTCATTCTGTTCTCTGTTGTTATTATGAAAAGCTGTATTGAAGGCTTTATTCTCTTCGTTACTGAAAGAAATTTTCGTTGTATTATTATGATCTGCATATCTACTTAACTACCTGTTAGGCAGGATGATGTAATATCGAAATCAAAAGTTTTGATACAAATTAAGAATTAAGTTAGCAGAAATGGTCGAAGCATTCATTCTATGAATTTATTTTGTCTTATGCCGCTATCGTATGCATTACACTGCAAGCGATCTCCTAATGTGCAAGCACGTGTTGACTTCGTGTTGCAGGGTTTTGCTGACTAGTCTAGTGTAGTGTCGTCTCACTAGTAATGATCTGATTTGCAATGCTCTTATCTGGATCTTCCTAATTTATTTTTGAAAGACTCTTCCTTTGAGAGCTTTTCGTTATCTTTCCTTAAAGATTCCCACAGAAACAATCCGGATTGATCAGATGGAACGACCTATGGCTATAGCGATCATGATGGCTATTTCTTGGAATAATAGGCCATCGATAAAATATGTCCTCAGTGATGACTAGTAGGTAACTAGGAGATATGTTGGTGACGAAGGGCGGGAACATCTGGTGACTACCAATGGTAAGTGGCTGCCAGGGACTATACCCCTCGTTCTCAACAATCTAGAGAGAAAGTCTTCCATAATGCCCCCTAAAGATGCTCCATCGAGAGTTAGTTGAGATGACATTTACACAGCTAAACAAGGGCTGCAGAGGTGCTGTTGGTATCCAGAGGATATACAGCTGTTTAACAGATTCTCCTTGCTACACAAGGAAACTATATAGTTACATGACATAACGCTATGCATTAAAATAAATAAACACCTACATAAACATAGTTCATTGTACATTATTGATACAAACATACTAATATATGAGTTGCTGCACATAGTCTGCACGGATTAAGTTTGTTGTGCTAAGTCACTAGTGAAGTTAGCTTAGCGAATGCGGGTTAACGAGGCTGGCAAATATCTTGGTCCATTGCTGAGATTATTGTCCAGGACTTTGCAAATTTCTTGATGGCAGCTCGATTTGTTTTACAGAGAAGCATTGATATGCTTTCATGTTGTTCGTTGGAAATAAGAAATGCGTTGACCTTGAAACGAATGTCACATTGATCTCGTTAAGGAGCAGTTGTAGGCACTGTAGTCGGGCTGCCCTTTTAATCACTTCAAATAGTTAGCAGAATCCAGAACTCCGTCTTTCTGGAAGCATTTCTGAGTAAGTTATCCTATAGTATTTCTACAAGCAAAATCATGAAGTGCTACATCAACAATGTGCCTAATAGAGGATGAAGATTGCATACATCTTATAATATGCTACATGCACAGTGAGTCTATGAAATTGTGGGAGTAATTGTTTTCAATTACCTTTCGGCAGACTTACCAAACAATAAAGCGACAATCGTTATCAACATATCTCAACTTATTTTTATTTGTCATACCATCTGTCTAGAAGGGGGGATTTTAAATAGAAATTTTTCTGCGAATTAATGCAGCCAGAATCTGCTGTTACATTCTGAAAGGCCGAGAAACAAAAAGCAACAAGGATGTAATGAAAATAACTGACGATAATCTCACATTTTTTAAAACTAATCAATGACAGTGACCAATGTTAGCGTTTTTCTTAAAATTCAGAGGCAAACCGATAACTGCATGAGAAAATTCGTTTCGACCAGAGAAACTTAAAGAGAGTAAATCCTGAGGAATCTTTGCTTACAAGGAAACATACGCAGTTGACTAAGCTTTCTAAAGAAAAGACAATCATGACTTCCGGTAAAAAATGACCACGTTACTGCATTAATGGCTAATTCTTCTGCCAACTCCGATCTTTGGCAGGTGTGCCATTTGACGCCGCGCCATCCAGTACAGTCGTGCCTATCCTTCTATTGTGTCTTCTCTGGTTGTAAATTGATCTAATACGTAACAGGTATTTCTTGTTCCTTCTCACAATACAATTATCATCAAGCTTTCCACTTTAAAGAGAAATGCAACTTGCATTAATCCTTTCTTTTCTAATCCTATATGGAATTTTACGGGTTAACTTTTATACTCTAAATCGGATTCTTAAATCAAAGGATACAATTTTGCTAGCAATTAGAAAAATTCAGAAAAACATGGTGGGCCCTCCACCGGCCGAGCGATAGAGCCGCTGAACAGTGATAGTTGGGTCCACTGTTCAGCGGCTTCACTGTCCACGGGGTTCGAATGCCGGCAAGCGGGCTGGTTGCATGAGCGCTTTCGTGGTTTTCCACTTGTGTAACTTGTATAGGAGCCAGTTTCCATTAGAAAGTCTTCCATGAAAGCATCCCTTCCCCTAGGCAGATATTCCTAGTGTGTTTTGCCGTAACTGAATAAACCAATTAAAAAAACATGAGACCATAATGTAGCTGTATTCCAGCAGTTGGCTTTTACGAAAGCACTTAGAAGTTCTGTGAACGTATCAAGATAAAAATGCATTAAATGGAATATATATATGTAATAAAAACAGAAAAAGACATAGTAATGTCGATGGCACATAGAAGCTTTGATTGTATATCCATAATGAAGAGCAAGAACTTTGATGGCGTAGATGGACAAATGTTGCATCCATAATGACTAGGACAACTGACAGCCAAGTAAGATTAAAAATTAACTTTTATTGCAATTGACATTTGTGGCCACAATTCACTTGGCACTCTAATCGTGCCTGTTTTCAGAATACTTACATTTTTGACACCGTTGAGATAGAAAGACAGCAGAATGAAATAGCGTTGAAGCTTCGCAGATGTAGAATCAAAAAAGGCCAATTATCCAATCTGGAGGCTCACAAATAGAAGGTTTTGGTTTAGGTTAGAAAAGTTTCAGTTCTCGAAATTTTGAATTCAAGTTCCGAATTAGCTACATCATCAGCGTTACACAGGCCATGTGACGTAGATTAAACTATTACTGTTTTTAGAATGCAGAGAGGAAATACTCAAATAAAAATAAGGAATTAAGACTATTGCTAAATTAAATTATAAAGCAGATTTACAAATCTTTTATCTTATTTATATATATATATTCAATATAAAAGTAATTAAAAGTAAATTAATAAGCCCAAGACTTGCGCTAAAGTAGTTCACAATAAATTATAATAAGAAAATTCTCCATATACCGTCTCCAAGAAACAGAAATTCAATTTAAAATCATCATCGAAAAGGCATTTGTCAGAATTTAAAAAGAATTTAAAGATAGAATCTCTAGTCTTCCTTTGCTTTAAAAACAGTTAAAGAAAAAAAAACAGTTATTGATAGCAGATTAATCGACTTATCACGGAGATAAACCAAACTACCATCAACCAACAACAACTAAAATAAGACAGAGCGTTTCATCTTACTTCCACGTAAGCATCAAATTATTTGCTAGATTCAAATCATAATTCACAATTGATACTTAATCAAATTAAAGATGAGTCCACTTAAACCACAACAATCCTATTAAAAAGCAAATAATCTTTAAAATTAAAGTTTCTCACTAAGAACACAATTAAACTGAACGAGATGCTTACTTTAAAAGATATATCCCTACACTATCTTTTCATTTCAAATACAAAAGTAAAAAAAAAGTATAAATTCAAGAACAAGTTTTAAAAGTCATAAGAAATCTAAAAATGAAATAATCCATAAAATTAAAAGTTAAAAACTTGTAGTAAATAAGAAATTCAATATATATATATATATATATAAGACTTCTATGTGTAAATTGTTGTATTGTGTGTTTAGTTGTATTATTATTGTATTTTTTTAATAATTTCTGGATCTCTGCGTGGCATAAGGATACTTCTCTCTGTATTGCCAGCTGCATTAGAAATAAAAAAAAATGTTGAAAATTCGCAGACACTGGAGGACAAATTTACAGACGTAGATAATTTTTCATGTTTTAGCCCTGATTTGATCTCAGGTTTCTGAAGAGAAACAAAACAAAAGTTATCGAAAAATGAATTCTACAAAGGCTGGATAAAATGAATGATTTTTTTTTACTTTAGAATCCCTTTTGGGAACCTCATGTTTCATAGAAACTGCAAAACTGAAAAGTGTACAGAATATTGCTTAAAAGAATACGTCCATATCCACATTTATAAAAAAATCTGATGTGTACACCACATGACTTCCTTGTACGGAATGTTAAATTATACGCAATTTTCCTGCATTTCATTTAAATATATTGAATTAACAATTAACGAATTTTGAATTAAATCTACTGCGTCGATAGCGCATAAACCACAAGAGAATAAATGCACTCTTTAAAGTTCATTATATGTATTTACCACAGCCACACTTCGGCTCTAGGTTCACCTAACAGCGTTACATCTCATTCATTTATAACTCAGAATGAGAAACACTATAGCATCTGAAGAATTACCACAAGTTCTATTCAAATACTATAATAAATCTAAAACGATGTATAAAAGAAATTAAACAAATAAAGAAACAGCTTTTCGCACAGGATTCAGCGCCGCTTACCTAATGCGCATGCGCTACTCATTAATTCAGTTCTTACTTCGCGGTAAGGTAAAAATACATAAAAGTTCGAAATATTTTCCTTGAAAATTGAATATAGTAAAACATAAAACACCAAGTACAGTTAAAACAATTAAAAAGCAATTTTTACAGTTTGTACGCAAAAACAAGCTAATAACTTAAATGATAATTCCAGAAGCATAATTTAATTCGCAGTAATAAAAGAAGACGTTACTTTGTTATTCGATGCTTAGTTTCTTTAGATTGGCAACAAATCCATTATTCTGCTAAGTATCAAATGCAAACAAATATGTTATCATTAATATAATAATACGGTAACCAAAAATCAGGCTTAGCCGCACTTAAAAACTTTTAAATTGTTGATAATTCCACGATTATTGGATGCAGGTTAACTAAAGGGAAAAAATCGTAACCGAAAGATAAGAACAACCTAATTGAATCATTTTTAAAGCAAAAAAAATGCACAATTTGTAAGCATATAAGAATAAAGAAACTGAGCTCACTGAGCCGAGTAACACAGTGGATATATATATACATATATTTATATACTTTTAGTGCGGACGATTGCAACCAAAATGTGAGGTGCACATCTACATGTTATAGCAGTCCTGTATACAAAATTTCAACGTTCTGAGCCTAGTCCTTTTTGAGTTATGCGAGATACATACATACATACGTATGTATTTACGCACAGACGCCATTAAAAAATCTCTTCAGAATCCATTTTAAGTCAGTTTTATAATTTTATTGAGGAAAAAGAGTCCTTTATTCTGTCCTTACGTTTAGATATTACGCAAAAACATCTTTAAATTGCGGCCAAAATGGATATTTTCGTTGAAATATGGTACCCGAAATTTTTCGCGATTACAATACTTCCTTTTTACTTAGTACAAGGAAGTAATACATTTAAAATTATAAACCGGAACTATAATGCAATCCTGCAGACGAAATGAATAAATTAAATAATTCTACGCAATCGCTCTATTATTACGTAAAAACTGGTGATTCCATTTTGAACAATTTGCGTTAAATTCTCCCGCATGACTTATTTTCACTTTTACGACTCGATTAATTTCCCAAGGTTTTCTGGTAATTGATCAGAAATTGGGATTTATTTATTTTGACTGAAAGTTATTTGGTTTTGATAAATAACTTCCGCTGCCTGTAATTTTGCAATTTCTGAGGAAAAGTGATTAAGTAATTTTCCACCAAATCAGCGTTGCCCAAAAACCATCATCATTCCATTACACCAGTACTTCATCGCACTAAGCAGTTTTTAATGTTTCTTTTTTCAAATATTATGGTATATCGTCGATAATTGATGGCGAATGATAAAACAGACATTTCACATGGTCTTCCTTTATCGCTTTCTCGTTCTAAATCTTCATTGATAAATAATTATCGTTTCAAAAAATTTAAATTGCATACAGTTTAAATTATAATTCCTTTCTTAAATACTAACTCAAAAGTTTTAGTGCAATTCGAAGGTTCCTTTAAGTTTCTTCATTGAAGCTTTCTTCGTGCATCTTTTTTCAAAACATTCAATGTTCGTTTTCACTTCCTTCTACGAAGTAAAAGTAAATAAGAGTAAAGTACTCTTAGTCAGTCATCTGGTGCACCAACTTCAGTGTCTTTTTGCTCGGTGGGATAGAAAGTTAACTATTAATTTTGTGCGCTGAAAATTTTGTCTTCCTGTCCATTGGCCAAATTGCTCGTTTTGGGTTGAAACTCTTTAATTTTAATTGTAAAAACTGTTTTTCTTTTTAACTGTATTTTGTATTTTGGGTTTTTCTGAACTTTACAATTTTTAATGAATATGTTTTGAGTTCTTTTGTACTTGCCTCGAAGTAAGAACTGAATTGATTGAATGAGGAATATATCTCTGATGATAGTCGAGGAAATATTCGTTTACATTACATGAAGTGTAGCTAAAATGTGTACAATTTAATAGGCTTTACAAGACAGTCGTGTGGAGTCCACATCAGATATTCTGATTAAAATTTTACACTAAAATTGTTGCTTGGTATACTTAATATTAATAGTTCATTTTGTGAATTTCCTGGTATATGATTACATGGAAGATAATTTAAAAGTTCTTTTCTTAACAAATTTGGAGAATTGACTGTAAGGTAGAAAGTTTGCTAGTGCATTGTAATTGTTGGGCAGTATGTTCCGATAACATGAAATGAGTTAAAAGAAAGGAGGAATATAAATGATTGCTCAAATATATCCACCATTAAAAGAACGGGAATAAATGTATATACTTTTTATAAATCTTGTAAAAAAATTATGATTTTTAAAACTGGCTATTTTCAGTTTGTTTTATCGTTGTTCCTTTTTTTTAAATAACTTTAAGAGCAGACGAAAAATTCCTTATTAGTTTTACTTTAGCGTTATTATTAATGTAATGCTGAATGATAAAAATTCAAATTGCAGTGAATTTGTATTGAATTCTATGCTTCCACTGTAGTATTATTTCTGCATTTTTTATCATACAAGACGAAATACTATAATTAAAATATAGGGAATTTCAGTCCAATCAAAATTGCTTGCATTTGCTTCCATAAAATTTAAATTATTTTTATTGTTACCATATAAAACTTTCGTTAATTAGACATAAATTATAAAATAATTTTAGATTTCCTGCAGCGGAATTTTCTATTTATTATGCTATTAGTTACATATTTTTCAGAATTGAAAATCGTTTTAGAATTATTTCTAGACTCCTGAAAGATAATATAACTTGTTGCTAAAAAATCTTATAAAATTTAAGCAGCATTTATTTTAAATTGTATTCTTAAATTTAAGAAAGTAATTAAGCTTAAAATATTTTTTAATATTATACAGTGTGTTCTCGAGTACCCGGGTGCGGATTATCCGGTTTGCTGATCATTCGTGCGTGGTGGTGTTCCACGCACGGTGTGTTCTTCTCATAACCTTTATTGAGTTTATGGTTTGGTTTATTTACAGCAAAGCACATGAGGGTCATCTACCTAAGGGCTTTTATGGAGAACTTTCTAAGTGAAACTGGATTGCGTATACGTTACACGTGGGGAAAACCACGAAAACGCCCATATTTCCAAACCCGTTCACTGAGATTCGAACCCCAGACCGAACTACCAGTGTTCAGCGAATTTTCCGCTCGGTCGCTATTCGGCCAAACTCTTGCAGAGAAAGATGATGATTTAATAAGGTTCTCGAAAACGTTGGCTCTATTGGATCCCTTATACGGATAAGGCAGTTTTCAGACCTGGATATAGCTTGTTCCTAATACAGAAATCTGAGATTTATCTAATTTGGAAGAAATCGATGCAAGAACTGAAGTCATATGCTGGTAAATCGAAAATGTAAAAGTCTTCGAAAATATCAGTCGAGAAAAAGGTCTAGGAGTGTTTCGATGGCGATTCGACTGACCCGTGCCAGAGCCGTAGCTACGGTTTTCAGCGCCCGGGGTTAACTGAAGATTTTGCTCCCCCTTCTGTATACCAAAAAGAAAAACATTTCATTCTAAAATTTTGTAACATCAATTTGGCACCCCATGGATGCTGCACCCGGGGACAGATGTTCCCCTTGCCCCACTCTACCTACGCCACTGACCCGGGATTTTGGAGCTACAGTGATACGTATTTCGTTTCAAATGTCACAAGAAAAGGAAGAGGTAGAGAGTGATAATTAAAATACAAGCGAAGAAGGTACTGACAATTACATTAGTCCCTAGCCAGCAATGATTTCTGTTGAAACTCTGGCAGGTTTCGTCGACCAAGAGGAATCGAATACATTGACAAAATAGCACTTCGAAGAATACTCAGTGAAATTCGAAAAATATTTAAACGTTCTGAAAGGCAAAGTAAAATTACTGGTTTTTACTTCCTTGTACGAAGTAAAAAGGAAGTATTGTAATCGCGAAAAATTTAGGGTCTCATATTTCAACGAAAATATCCATTTTGACCGCTATCGAATGCAATTTAACGATGTTTTTGAGTGACATCCATACGTAAGGACAGAATAAAGGACTCTTCCCCCCCAAATAATTATAAAACTGATATAAAATGAATTCCGAAGAGATTTTTCCTTGGCTTCTGTGCGTACGTACGTTCATATGTATGTATGTATCTCGCATAACTCAAAAACGAGTAGCCTCAGCACGTTGGAATTTTGTATATAGGGCTGTTATAACATGTAGATGTGCTCCTCGCATTTTGGTTTCAATCGGCCGGACCAAAAGTATATAAATATATGTATATATATATCCACTCTGTTACTCGGCTCAGTGAGCTCAGTTTCTTTATTCTTATAAGTTTGTAAATTGTGCATTTTTTGCTTTAAAAATGATTGAATTACGTTGTTTTTATCTTTCGGTTTCGATTTTATGCCTTTAGTTAACCTGCATGCAATAATTGTGGAATTATCAACGATTTAAAAGTTTTTTAAGTGCGGCTAAGCCAAATTTTTGGTTATGATAGCGGACATATTTGTTTACATTTGAAGCTTAGCAGAATAGTGGATTTGTTGCCAATCTAGGGAAACTAAGCTTCCCAACAACAAAGTAATGTCTTTTTTTATTTCTTCTTTTATTATCGCGAATTAAATTATGCTTGATTCATTCTGGAATTATCATTTAAGTTATTACCTGGTTTTTGCTTAAAAGTAGTAATCTTAATTGCAAAAATGGCTTTTTTAATTGTTTTAACTGCACTTGGTGTTTTATGTTTTTCTACATTTTTCAATTTTTAATGAAAATATTTCAAATTTTTGTGTAGTTTTGCCTTACCGCGAAGTGAGAGCTGAATTAATTAGTAGCGCATGCACATTAGGTAAGCGGCGCTGAATCGTCTGCGAAAAACTGTTTCTCTTTTAGTTGTTTAATTTCTTTTGTACATCGTTTTAGATTAACTATAGTATTTGAAAAGAATTTGCGGTAATTCTTCAGATGCTATAATTTTTGCTCACACTGAATTATAAAATGAATGAGATGTGACGCTGTTCAGTGATCCTAGCGCCGAAGTGTGGCTATGGTAAATAAATATAGTGAATTTTAAAGAGCGCATTTACTCTATTGGGGTTTGTGTGGTTACGAAGTAGATTTAATTCAAAATTCGTTAACTGTTAATTGAATATGTTAAAATGAAATGCAGGAAAATTTCTTATAATTTAATAGTCCGTACAAGGAAGTCATGTGGTGTATACATCAGATTTTTTACAGAACGTACACCTACAATATGCATGAAAATTAATAGTTTGGATTATTCCTATTTTTCAATTATCCATGACCTGCTTCCCCGGCATTAGCCCAGATAATCGACAGTATATTGCACGTCTATCATTTCATTGTCAATTTCCTCCTAACATAGCAGACTGCTGAATTTTTGAATTTAAAGAATGATAACAGCTGTGTGCTTTAACACCTGTCTGCAGCTTTCATTAGCTCAATATGTTGAGCAGTGACGTCATAGGTAATGACGTCAGGCTTATACTCCTCGTAACAGTTTTGGCATTTGCTTTCGGCAGCTGTGTGTTCGTTGATTCGTACGGGAAAAGAAAAAAATAATTAAATAATTTTACTACCGCTATAACCACGATATATCCGTCGTAAAATGCAAAACGTTATTAAAGTTTTTGCTTCAACATTTGCTGAAATCGGTGCGAAATACAGTGAAAATCGTTTAACACGAAACTGAGGGGACTGAAATATTTTTTCGTATTAAAAGAATTTGTGATTGCCAAGAAAAACACATATTTAACAAAATTAAGTTTATTAGAGTACATGTTATTTACATAGATATGTAAATGTGTATGTATTTAATAAAAATCAATGAAACAAAAAACATCCACAAGAACTTAATTTAATACAAAATTTTCAAGTTTTTTGTTGAGTTTTTGGAAAACAATCTGATGCATTGTGCATGATTCTTTGCATTGTCTTTTTTAGCATCAAATTGTCAACAAATTGTTCGATGTCGTCCATTGTGTTATTTATTTCACCGTTGGAATGTGCATCTAAATAATTGCGTATACTTTTCAAGATGTTCCTCGTTTCGGATGACGCGGGAACAGGAGCTGCATTATTCCTTTCATTTTTGTCGTCGGAATCTGCATCAATGATAATTTTTGAGCCTTGAACAAACTCGAAACTGTCTTTGCCTGCCATAATTGGGGAAGTACACACATTATCATCATCTACTGCAACGAATTCTTCTATGATACAGTAGGACATTCCAATAATACAGAAACGTTTGTCAAATATTTCATTAAGTGTCGGCTCAGTTTCGATATCCTCCTTCCACATTTCTTTTGGGACGAACCAAATTCTTTTGGACGAATTCTAAAGCCATCTGATGAGAGAGGAGATGTTTGTAGGGAAGGAGAGTGAAAGCAACTTCAACAAACAAAATTGGCTCGTGTCACAGACTATTCCGAGGGTATTTCAAAGCCAAGTTAGCCTCCTTTCTACGAAACAAGCGAAATCCCCTCTCTTTGATTTCGCACCTTCTTAAATATCGTCTGCGCGGCTGTTGTATCCCATATTTTGTTCATTCCCAGAAGGGAAATCTTTTCGTGTTAAGCGATTTCCATTTCGTGTTAAAAAAAAAAGAATGAAGGAAAATACATGGTAGTTTGTCGGGACAGTTCTATTATTTCTATTATTTCGTGTTAACCGATATTTCACCTTAAGCGTTTTCGCGTTAAACGTACACTGCTCGACATTGAAAATGCAACACCAAGAAGGAGTGGTCAAAAGGTGATAAAATTTGGAAAAAAGACAGAGACAGCAAGCAGCAATAAGTGAGCTTTATTTCAAAATGATAGTCAGAATACAGAGAGAGAACGGCGTCTGCTCAGTAGCATGTAGGACCACCGCGGACAGCGATGCACGAAGAAACACGTCTAGGCATAGAGTCCATAAGAGTGCGAATGGTGTCCTGAGGGATGGCTCTCCATTCCCTTTCTACCACTTGCCACAGTTTGTCTTCTGAACGAGGCAGGAGCAGAGTCTGCAAACGACGTCCAATTACATCCCACACATGTTCGATTGGTGACAAGTCAGGAGAGTACGGTGGGCAGGGAAGCATCTGTATACCTTGCAGAGCATGTTTGCAGATGCGAGCACTGTGTGATCGGGCGTTATCCTGCTAAAAAATAGGTAGCCCCTGATTGCCACCGGCCGCAGTACATTATCCAAGTATTGTTGGGCCGTCATAGTGCCCTGAATACGAACTAGAGGTGACCTGGAATCGTAGGCAATAGCGCCCCAAACCATTATGCCACGTTGTGGCGCGGTGGAGCGTTCCACATTTACTGTCGGATTAGATCTGTCTCCACGTCGATGCCACACACGTATGCGGCGATTGTTAGTGGATAAACAGAAGCGTGACTCATCTGAGAACACGACGTTTCGCTATTCTGTCATCCACATCGCTCCAGTCCGGCACCATTCTAAACGTTGGCGTCTATGCTGTGGGGTCAATGGCAGTCTTCTTAACGGACGCCGTGAGAGCAGGCCACGTTCAAGCTATCGACGGGAAATGGTTCTCGTCGACACGGGAACATCCAGGGTATCTTGCACATGCTGCAGAATCGCGGTACAAGTGACTTGCAGAACCGACACAGCTTGTCGGCGGATGCGTCGATCCACGCGTGCTGACGTCACTCTAGCTGCACCCGCACCCCTCCTTGTTCCCACATTCCCTTGTTCCAACCATGTTCGCCATAGCCGATGCACGGTGCTCGCATCCATGTGGGTATCAACTGCGATTTGACATAAGGACCAACCCGCTCTTCTCAGTCCGATCACCATACCCCTCGTAAAATCGTCGATCTACTGGAAGTGCCTTCGTTGACGGCGGCCTGGCATTCTCTCCTATTACACGTATCCTCCGTAACAAAAACCAGCTTTCTTCGATCATTCGTCTGGCAGAAATAAGGACACGAATATTGCCCATTCTGCACGCTCCTTCCCTTACATCTTACTTCACGTGCGTCGGAGAGCTGCGCATTTCACATCATTCGCATAACTCAAGTGACGTGCGTCTACTCTAAAATTTGCATAAATTTCTGACCACTCCTTCTTGGTGTTGAATTTTCAATGTCGAGCAGTGTATTTCACTGCAGCTTACAACGAATTTTCTACAGAACTTTTCGATCAGAACTTCATGCATGTTCTGTTTTATAGTAGGGCAAAGAGGTAAGAACAATTATGTTTGTTTTACACAAAAACACAAGAAATATTACGAAATGCAAATAAATTTATTAGTAAACGACCTAACAATTATTCATATTAACAAAATGTTTGTCGGGAACTTTAAGGCATTATAATTACTGCAGTGAATATTTATAATTACAACCAAATTCCAAGTCTCTAATAGGGCACTTACGTGCTTTCACCTTATTAGAAGTTATACTGCCTTTGAAAAGTGCACGTGACACAAAATTCGACCTAACTGTGAAAAAATAATGCATTGGCTGGCTCAAAATTTTACATGGTGGTGCTAAATTCAATTTTGTATATTCAGTTACCTGTATTCAGTTATGTATTCATGACTGAAACTGTACTAAAAATATATTTACATGTATTTGTAATACGTTATTTATGTCTATATTTTGTATATTTAAAACATTGTAAGCTGTGCAAGCAAATAAAACTTAACTACAACAAGGGATTTGACGAAATCTAACCTTCATTCAAATATTGTGGCTACTTATCATTATTCGTTACTTATCATTATCATCAATATCATTATTCAAATATTATAGCAACTTTCAAATATTGTACCAACAACATATCATACCTTCAGTTACATGGTTAGCCGCCCAACCGGTATAGTGGTTAGCGTCGCTGACTGCCACGCAGAAGGACCCGGGTTCGAATCCCGCAGAAGGCATGGATGTTTGTAAATTTATAGTACCGGTGTAGCATGGCGACACTCTAAATAGCTGGAGTCCTTTCGTGTGGTTTGGTAGAGAAAGGAAGGGGTGGGAGACCGTGGGACCCGTCACCTCCCGTGGTGCTCTCCATCCAAATTGGGGGCGGAACTGAACTAAATCTCACTGTCATACGTAAGGTGCTCAAGGCTGTTGCCAATGACAGGCGTAATCTTACGCTCCTTGCCACGAGGAATTTGGTGGGCTTGAGCTGATGTTACTGTCAGACAAGTGAGCATAAGGCGAGGGTAAGAACTACCATTATCGTCACTGGGCAGTTTCCAGCTTTTTGACAGTAGCTAGAAGGGGTACATGAACACACACAGCACGTCCAAAGACATTCGAAAGATGGTATTAAGATTGGGCGAATTTGGTGACCACTCCTTGGGAGCAGTGCTTTTGCTTCCGAGGAACACACTTAATGGTTTACTTTATGTGGACGTGCATTTATATCAATGAGAAGCAATGCTGGATCAACTGCTGCGCAAGACAGTATTCCAATATAGGTCAAGGACTTCATACCGATAACACTGAGCTGTCACAGTATCCCATGTAAAGTAAAAGCGTGTAGATCGAGGTTGAAGCATTTCTACTAACAAAACTTCCTTGCTTGATTTCGACATATCGAATAGAAGAATGTAATTATTTAAAAACGTTTGATTTATCAAAATTTTTAGTTTGAAAGTTGTCTTATCAATATTAAATTTAATTCATTCTGCCTCTGCTAAATATCCATTCGGCTTATGAAAAGTTTCCAATTATAGTTCGAGTAAACAAAGTTCTATTACGCACAGTCTATTTAAATTCGTATTTTAAAGGCCGATCAGCTGAAGAACACCTCTCAGCGACTCACGCTATCATAGAAAAAAAAAATTTTAGAATTTTCTGTTAGTTTATGTTGATTTCATCTTCTGGAGCAAACGGCCACGTACTGGAAATTGGGAGTCCTCCACAGGAATATTTTACCATTTAATTTTTCTTGACTAAATTTTATCAGTATGCTTTTGTCATTTGTTATAGTTTCACATTTTCACTCAATATCCAGCATTTCTAATTTAATACTGTTAAATCCATAGCTAATGTTTCAAAATTAAAAACTAATTGATCATAGAAGGGTCCGTAAAATATAGCTGCTTATGTACAGTCTGTCTATCATAAGAAAGCTCTCGCCAGTTAGTCTGCAGCTGCCTATTGCTGTAGACACGAGCCTTGACCCATTTTCCGTAGGGGTGTCTTGAAGATTTACTTTTCAGTTTACCATCCTTCCGCATTTAAAGATAAACTGGCAACCCTTGGTCCGCCCCTATTTGAAATATACTAGCCCTGTTGCTATAGCGACTACCACCCGCCAGATACTGTGGCGGGAGCCGTTCTTCTTGTATACAGATTGATCGTTTAATGACAGATTGATCGTCGTTTTTCTAAAAAACTAACAAGAAACGGCTCTGCAGCCGAAAGCCAGTTTCTCTCGTCAAACTCGAATCCTAGACAAAAGGTGAATGTTTCGTCTTAAGAGATCTCGAAATTTTTAGGCAATTAATTCCTAATTCAGAAATGTTTTAATCTCGGAACACCAACCGATCATTGCGGACGATGGAAGCTTTCGTTGTCCTAGCCTTCAGGGATTAGTAAGCCACAGTCTTGAAACTGTTTCTCTAGAGAACTGTTACGATGAATTATTCTGTTGCGGATTTTGTATTTATTTAGCTATTTATTTAGAATTGTAATTAAAATTGTTTTATTTTCCCGTGCAACGCAGACGAATTTGAAGAGAAAACTACGTCGGAAAAGTAAAAATACAAGAGTGCGTGCGTTTAATATTTAATAAATAAATATCTCGTAATTGCTGTTGCCATCCAGAAAAATCGAGGAAATAGATTTTACCAGAATGTTCTCGTGAATAATTAAAAAGCTTATAAAAGCCGAATTAAAACATCTCAGCTCATTTGCAGCTGTATTAAGTGAACTGGTATTGTTTGCTTAATACTGTTATTGATTGTAGCAAATTCGCCGTGAGATTGGATTAACTTTTCTGTATTTTGAATTTGAGTTCTGTTTAACGTTTGAGATATTGTGATATTGTACGAATATCTCTGAGGAAATATTTCAGCATTTTGCTCTATTTCTTGTGAAAAGAATAAATTTTATTAACTTTCTATCGACTTGTGCATTCATTCCATTACGAACCCGTATGCACGCAACAATACTGAAACGGAAGACAGCTATGCAATTGCTTTTAATGTGAAGAATAACGTGATTGTATTTGGCTAATCCGAAATCCCAAACTTCGAAATAGATTCACCATCACTAGTGATGAGGACGTTAAACAACCACAGATAGTCCACATAAACGGCTAAGTTAATGCTTTGGAACGGTTCGATGCGCACAGGCTTTACTTCTTGAAGAAATTATTAAAAATATACACCTTATATAAAAAAGATGGAGCAGTTCTATATCTACCGTTCTACTGGACGGATTGTCGAAATTTAACTTCTGTTTTCCATGTCTCGAAAGCGTGATTTAGAATATAGATTAGATTTATATATAAATAGTATTGTTCAGACATAGGTATTTTGACACAAAATCCGACTTTTTCTGAAATAAGATATTAATTTTTTTTTCATATTTTGCTTCTACGACTCAAATTATGCTAAAGTGCCAAGCTTTGTAAAAATCACAGCAGTAGTTTTAAAAAAATTAGCTCTCAAGATTTTAGCTTCTCCGTGTTAATAGAATTCATTAATATCTCTTCTTTTATTAAACTTATTTGATTCTTCCTTTCACATTTCGAAATTTAGGTTCATTCCAAATAAAATTCGCCGATTTTTTATGAGTTATTTTTAAAACCTATATTTTTAATAATTTTTTCAAAAACAATTTGGGTTATAATAACGCATAAAATTTTTGCCATCGTCTTAAAATAGGTGTCTTTCTAAATATATCTGCAAAAAATGCGAGTTTTTTTATTCAAAACTTCCTAAGATATACGTGAATTTACATATTGACGCGTTTCGAAATTTGGCATATTTGTTATAAGCGATAATAACGCCAAATGGGGTTTAAATGTGATTGCTAAAATTATTTGAAAGTATGAACGATAACCATTTTTTCCGCTCCTACAGAATGAAAAAAAGGAAAGGGAAACAGGTTGCTATAAATTCAGAAGTTCGCCGAGTGAACTATTCTTGGCGCAAACTGAAAAAAAAAATACGCCAAGATAAATTTTTTAATTTCTGCATGAATTTCTCACCAAAAATTACAAAATTTAATATCTAGGCATAATCTGAGTCTTTGAATCGAAATATGGAAAAACATTGCTATGCTATTTCACAAAATAACCGATTTGGTGTCAAAATACTTATGTTAGAATAATGCTATATATTAATCTAATGTATATCCTAAATCTTGCTTTCGAGACTTGGAAAACGCAAGTTAAGTTTCGACAGTCGGTCCAGTAGAACGGAAGATATAGAACTACCCCCCCCCCTTTTTGTGTGTGCAAGGTGTACGTATGAAAGTTAAAAGAATTTCGTATTTATGTTTGGATCCCCAAAGTGAATACGTATGCAATCATTCCAGATTAAAAAAAAAATATTGGAAATGGTGAAAACATTTTGCTGGATATTTTGTAAGAATGGTGTTAAATTTACATTAACTAGTTTGGGACAATTAAGGCAAAACGAAATACAGGAAATTTCACTATGAATCAAAGAAATGGCTGGAATGGGAATATTATCTCAGTTGAAGACTGATTATTTTACGGATCTCTACAAGAGTTTTATTTAACAGCTTCAGGTTAGGGATCTGAATTATTAACAACTTGCTTGTTTTTACAGGAATCTCGATGTGGTTACGTCATCCTGCTAATGGCTTGTTATTGGGTGGTGGAACCGATTCCCGTCGCTGCAACCTCTCTTCTACCAGTAGTCCTCTTCCCACTCCTGGGAGTCATCAGCACCAATGAGGCCTGCTCGGAGTACATGAATGTAAGTTGTTATTCATTCCAAGGCTTGAATTGGAACCGTTTAATGATCAGACCAGTCTCGTTAAACTTCGTTAGTGCTTCAAGAGCTTAAACTGGAAACATTCCAGAAAGTTTAATTCCTTATTAAATATTTCAGTGTTACAGTAAGAGCAAAGAAGTTCTGTGTAAAGCGCACCCTATCAGTACAGTAGAGAAAAGTTCTGTGTAAAGCGCACCCTATCAACTTTTAGAAAGAATTCATATCAACTAATGGCATCAAGGTTACTTTATTATCAACTAATGAAATACCTAAGATAGGTTCGTGCTTCTGCAGCGCACAAAGTAAAAAATGCGCCAGAAGAGTAGAAAAAATTAAACAAAAAATGGAAGAAAACCTCAAAGGTTTCAGATTTTAAATTACGTCCAAAGGGGCGATTTTTTTTAACATTTTGTGTGTTATCTTTATTTATTAATAAACATCATATTCTTCGCATTCAATCCATAAAGTTTAGTTCAAGAGCAACATCGCAAAATAATTTAAAATGAGTCTATCTTTAGATTTTCCGGCACACAGTTCCGGGAGATTTAGATAAAAAGGTTTTTTTTTACCCTCAGAGTGTTGCCATGGCTCGCTTTTAAATCGTTTGAGTTTGTTGATCAAAAATTCGTTAATGTTTTACAAAATATGAAATAGATAATAAAACCAATTCCAGGTTCCACATTTGGTCTTCCAGATGCGCCTATTCGGGTGGAAACGTACGTTACTCAAAATTCGATGGCTGTAGGTACCGTTGTTTTATCACATTTGCAGAAATATACATACATTTATGCAGATTCTTCATTACTGAATTTCTTTAAATGTAATACAGGGCGGTAACTTTTGGTGGCAACAATTTGAAAAGTGATACAGCCGTTTATAGTGCCGTTTATATTTATCGCACTTAAACCATAAAATTCAGTTAAAGAACAATATCGCAAAATAATTTTAAACTGAGCCTATCTTTAGAATTTCCTACACACAGTCTCACCCGCTGGGAATAAAAATGCTTTTTCTGTACAACGTTGCCATGGCTTGCTTTGAAATCCTCGAGTTTGTGAATCAAAAATTCGTTAAAGTTTTACAAAATATGAAATCGATAATAAAACAAATTCTAAATTTCAAAGTTGGGCTTGCAGAGGCCCATATTCGCAGCAGGATGACGTCATTCAAAATTCGATTGGTCTAGGTAACGTCATTTTATCACAATGCCAGAAACATACATACATTTATGCACATTCTTCATTATTTAATTTCTTTAAATATAATACAGGGCTGCAAGATTTGGTGGCAACAGTTTGAAAAGTGAACCGAAGAATACATTTATGCAGATGAAACATCTGCATAAATCATGTATTTATGCAGATGTTTCATTATTTAAATTCTTCAAATATAATACCGGGCGATAATATTGGTGGCAACAATTACAAAAGTGAAACGGACATTCAAAGTGATTCAACGCAAAATCGCAAAACGAAAACAGTAGTCCCTCAGGGACAAAGCCCCTTTGGACTAAAAATTTGGACCCTTTCTTCATAACTCCAAGCAGTAAAATTTTTGCAGGTGAAGATATCCGGAGCATATCTTTCGGATACTTTCCTCAATTTACATTCCAAATATAAATAGTACAATGTATATAAAAATTATGCAACGTTAACTCTTTGTAAACGTAAGTAATGATTGGCTGACTGCGCCCGTGGCCCACGCACTCGCTTTTTACTTCCTCGTACGAAGTAAAAAGGGAGTTTCGTAATCGCAAATTTTCGGGTATCATACTTCAACGAAAATATCTATTTTGGCCTCTATCGAATGCTATTTAACGATGTTTTTTGAGTGACATTCGTACGTAAGAACAGAATAAAAGACTCTTTTTCCCCAAAAAAATTATAAAACTGGTTTAAAAAAGATTCTGAAGAGATTTTTTCGCGGCGTCTGTGCGTATGTATGTATCCTGCATAACTCAAAAACAAGCAGCCTCAGAACGTTGAAATTTTGTATATATGACTGCTATAACGTGTAGATGTGCACCTCCTATTTTGGTTGCAATCGGCCGTACCAAAAGTATATAAATTTTTGTATATATATATCCACTCTGTTACTTCGCTCAGTGATCTCAGTTTTTCTAGTTTCTAGTAATATGTTGGTAAATTGTACAATTTTGCTTTAAAAATGATTGAATTATTCTTCTCTTATCTTCCGGTTAAGGTGTTTATGCCTTTAGTAAATTTGTATGCAAGCTTTGTAGAATTCTCAACAATTTAAAAGTTGTTTAAGTGCAGCTAAAGCCTAACCATTTTTCTCGCGGCAGACATATTTGCTTACATTTCAAACTTAGGAGAATGTTAAATTTGTTGCCAATCTAGAGAAACTAAGCTTCGCAACAGCAAAGATAACGTCTTCTTTTATTATTGGAAGTTAAATCATGCTTATTCCATTCTGGAATTTATTCGAGGAAATAAGTGTTTAAGATTTACTTCGTAATTTTTAATATAGATAGTTTGAGTTTTTATGTACTTTTGCTTTGTCGCGAAGTGAGAACTGAATTAATTGAATGAGAAGTACTGAATCGTCTGTGAAAAAACATTTTTTTGTTTGTTTGTTTAATTTCTTTTACACATCCTTTTAGATTTATTATAGTATTTGAATAGAACATGTGGCAACGATTAGGTAATTCTCCAGTTCATATACATAATATATATCTCATAATACACTCACGTTTGTGAAAATTGCAACACCAAGAAGGAATCGTCATAATTGAATGCAATTTAATACACAGTTGAGTGGTAGTGGTACAAATAAATGATTGAATGTTCAAAGCAAACAAACAAGAACAAGAGATCAGAATCAGTATTTTGTGTGGCCACCACGCGCCGCAATAAGTGCTGCTAAACGACGTGGCATGGAGTCAAACAAAGTTTGAATGTCTGACTGAGGAAGAGCATTCCATATCGTTTGTACGCGTACCCAAAGTTCGTCTGCAGACGCAACAGGACGAGGATCACGAGCAAGACGCCGACCAATGACATCCCACACATGTTCAATTGGCGACATATCCGGGGAACACGCAGGCCAAGGAAGAAGCTGTACCTGCTGCGCTGCAAAGAAGGATTTAACAATCCGAGCAGTATGAGGGCGGGCATTGTCCTGTTGAAATACAGCGCCTGGCAAGCTTTGAAGGAAGGGAACAGCTTCGGGCTGTAGAACTTCACGGATATACCGGTTGCTGTTCAGATTGCCCACAATTCGTAGCAATTGAGATCGTCTATGATATGCTATGGCGCCCCAGACCATAACTCCGGGTGTTCGTCCACTGTGGCGTTCGATAATGCACTCCGGAAGGTGGCGTTCACCGGCATAGCGTCTGACACGAATGCGGCCATCATGGTACCACAAATTAAAGCGGGATTCGTCAGAAAACACGACATGCTGCCAATCAGCACGCCAGTCTCTATGCTGATTGGCCCATTGTAGCCGCAGGCGGCGATGGTCGTGCGTTAGGGGGATCCTGTATAAAGGAGTCCGTGCGCGCAGTCCACACTGCAGCAGACGTCTACGAATTGATGAAGCACACAATGAAACACCTGTAGCTATTGACCACAGTGCTGCCAATTGTCTAGAGGAAGCTGTACGGTCCGTCCGCGCCATGCGGACCAGGTGTCTATCATCGCGAGCTGACGTCACATTTCGGGGTCCACTCCCGGATTTCCGAGTTGTCCGACACTCGTCCGTCCACTGCTTCCAAACGCGCATCACTGTGCTGCTGTTACGCTGCACACGAGAGGCTACTGCACGATACGACAATCCAGCTTCACGAAGGCCGATGATTCTCCCTCGTTCAAACTCTGTAAGTTGTTCAAATCTCGCTCTCTTTCGTCGACGAGGCATAAGTACAGATTGAGTTAACGTTTACCACTAGCAGATAACCACCGATAACCATACACGCCTCGCTACAGCCGTCTATTTATTCGGATCCATCAGCCGTTCAGAGGGCGCTGCTCAGCATACGCATGCGCTACGGATTTGCAATTCTAATCATTTGCATATCATGCGCTACTTTGCATTTCCTGAAAATTTCAGCTCACTCGCGTAAGTCCTTCATGGTGTTGCAGTTTTCACAAACGTGAGTGTATATATGAGATGTAACGCTGTTAAGTGAAGCTAGCGCCAAGAGTGTCGTTGTGGTAAACAAAGAGAGTGAATTTTAAAGAGTACATTTATTCTATTGTGGTTTATGCCCTACCGATAAAGTAGATTTAATTCAATCCAATAAGTTTAAATGAAATACAAAATTTAATATTGCGTATAAAAAAGTCATGTAGTGTACACATCACATTTTTTTAATATAGAATTTGCGTATTTAGTCATCATGTTTAGTTTCTAAATTAAATTAATAGGTTTCGAAATTAAATTACTATGTTAATACTATAAATTAAATTCACATGTTAATATTATGAATAAAATTAATATGTATAAACTTATATTACATGTAAACTAAGTTAATATATTTGGAGGTCAAATTGCATACTCTTAGCTTCGTAGGAAAGGCTTAAAACCTTGTTTTTGTTCCATCATTTACATCACTTCGTGTCACTGTTATCCTTGAATAGTGAGAGAAAAATCAACCTCATTCAAGAGAAACTGAAATTATCTTGCATATATCCTAGTATTGCATTATCCAATCAATATATATATAGATGTAATATTTCAGTTATTTCAACACATCGTGGGTGAGTGGTGAGGCTATTCCATTACACGTTTTGGCAGATGGTTGACGAAGCTGGGATGATTGAACCACGGAGAAGAATACAGACTCAAGACTTTCACTTTTAATAGCATTTCTTTATTTTAATTCAGAGCAGATTATTCGGTAATTGAACTATTTAGATATGACTGACTTTAAACTTTAATACGTTATAACGTTCTAGCAAGAAAGAAGAGCATTGCGAATGTGCTAACAGAATGAAGGCGAGAAGGCATCTGTATATGAAAACTTATGACGCAGCATTTATATGAGGAGGTTATGTAATAGGCGCGAATGTTCCAGAAGGTAGTGGTCTAGGGGAAGATCCTGAATTGCATAGAATTAATTAAAGGTTGCTAGTTCGCAAAGAGCAAAGCCATCGTATTTTTACATCTCCCCCCCCCCGTCAAAAAAGGAGAGGACCGGGGTGAGAAAAGCATTAGGACAGTAGTAAAGCAAAAGTATGAGAAAAGACATGAAAACATCCAGGACATAGCGTACAAGCTTTAACTATGGCCTATCATAGTTCATGACTTTCTCATATAAAATTTTTTACTGTATAACATATGAAATTTTGAACATTAAAACTATGAGTTATAAATAAATATACAATATATGATTAATTTTAAAACTATAACATAATAAATATGGAATACTAATAAATAAATAAGTTATAATTACAAAAGTCCTCATACCTCTGTACAGTTGTTCCTTTTACCCTCTTCATATAAGATAATGTTGAAGGCTCTCATTTCATGATTGAGTGTAATTCTTTTTTATATTATTATTATAATTTTCTTTATTATGGAATGTAGTAGGGCAGTTCTCAAAGGCCAGTTACCTTATGTAAGGAACGGAGGCTTTTTCAAGTAACTGCCTAGGCACCCTGAGCCACCAGTGCAAAACACACTGCTTAGCTCAAGAGGCTAGCCCTAATGATGGATATGTTTGTTTAGAAGTATTGCGAGGCCTTTCAGTTTGTTAAATTCAGAAATTACAAATGAAAGACAATATTGGTAAAACCATAATTTTAGCAATACTATTATCAAATTTATGATGTTAAAATATAAGTTATAAGAATGAAAATTAAATGTGTTCTGAAAATTTTGAAATTCATTTTGATTATTCAAATTCAGTAATATGTATGCAAAGGTTTTTCAACTGTGATATATTGTGTTCAAAGCTTTACGAAGACTTTTCTGAAGAAATTTAATTATATGGACTGCAAATTACAAAAAGGTTTGGACTGAATTTTTAAAGGACTCTAAAATATTATTTAAACAATTATATAAGTTAAGATTTTGCAATTGTATAAGTAATTAGTTTGTTCAAAATTTCAGGATTTGTATTTTTTCGTCAAAATTTCAAAATTGGTATTTTTTCAAATTATTTCTCTTCATTTGCTTTAACGCTTTTCCTTTATAAAGGCTTCTTTGTC
>KK120124.1:31916-66515 GCA_000611955.2 Stegodyphus mimosarum
TTTTTATTATTACATATATATATATATTATTAATTAATGATGGATATATATAACACTTGTATATATATATATATACATACATACGTACACACACACACACGCACGCACGCCGCCCAGACGGTATAATGGTTAGGGGAGCCGGCTATGATACCAAAGGGCCTGGGTTCGAATCCCGGAGAAGGCATGGCTGTAACTGTCGTCCCTTCATAGGAGGCAAAGGTGGCCTACCTATTGCGTGCCTCCATAATAAAGTGGCCACCTCTTCTGGCTTTAGTAGAGGCGAAGCCGAAGTCGGCTGAGGCCCGCCATTGGAAAAGAATATATATATATAGTTGATTATGGGTAAAAATGAACGTGTTATGATGTTTCTCAGCACGTTCTCTGTGTTAAATGTAGAAGAATCTAGTGAACTAAGTGGCGACTTATTGCCGAGTTTAAGTATGTACGACATAGTCTGGAGAAGGGTTAAAATACCCTTTTATGCACTCAAAAAAATAACAATAACAGATGGCCCCTTTTCGGGCTTACAGGAAAGCCTCCACTCAGGCTTTTAAAGAGAATAAGAAGCTAAACTATTATTAAACATGTAGGGATTTACATTTATTTTAAATAACCAATTTAATTTAGTTTGAAGTTCCTTTCCTATAAGCCTTCATTCCCCTAATTGTCAAAGCCAGTTTATTTAAATTTAGTAGCGCGCGTGAAGTAATCTAAATTCTACCTTGAGGAGAAAAAGCTTTAAATACTCAGTACTAGAAAGGAAAGCTAGAGAGTGTGGGCGAACTCTCTGCTTTTTGTAGCCAGAGCTTCGCCGTAGCATTTATTGCTGGTTAAACGGGCGTAACAGCTATTACTTTGCCACCACTAGATTTTCAACGCTGTTTTAGGAAGCAGGATAGTCTGAGCCCTGTAGCGTAATTCTACTACTTGTGAATATCTTCAGATTTTGAGTTTTAGTTCTTACTGATTTCAGCTACCGCCCAAGCAGAGACGTAGTTTGTTAGCGTCGAGCTGACGCATTGTAAATTTCTGAAGAGTGTAATAAAGTGTACTTTGAACCCTTCTTCTGTGCAGTCACTACCTTTCCAGTTTTCATACAAAAGTTAGATAAGTTGACCCTACAAACTAAACAGACTTAGCTGAAGCTAGACCTAACGTAGTTGGCCCTTAATTTAACCTATTCGGCGATATCAACAGGTACTTACGATACGGCCGACTATAATAGATTTAAGAACGAAGTAGCCAGACGGTAAACACGCGCCACTGAGGACTCTTAAGCCAAAGAACCTCTATGTAAAGAAGGAAAGGCTCCATAGACGTAATGTAAACCACTTTGTCTGCAATGTAAACCGTTACAAAAAAAAGGGAACATTCGCCAAGGGATTTGGTGACGGAATCTGTTGGCGAGAATTTCCCCTAGTGCCGGTTCTTTGGTACCTAGCCCAAATTTTCCCCCTCCGCGACGTGTATAGGAAATTGAGGAACACGGGTTAAGATGAATCGTTCTTTGACTTGTCGCGATAATTTAAGCTCGGAAATGATGAAATATTAGGTGAAGTTTCACTTTCACTGGCTGTTGAACTTCCATTGTCCATATCGCTACTTGAAACCAAAGAACCTATTCTTTGTTTAAACTCTTGCTAAACTAACGGTCAAACCTGTCCAAACCAACTTCGGCATTCAGCTTCGAGCTTTGGCGCTTTTTGACGACAGATATTTCACGCATGCGCAGTTGTTTCCCTTTTCGTTGGAAGGGAGCCACTTCTGCTTCTGCGAAGTTTTCCTTCTTAACAGTACATATTCTTAGTCTAAGCTCTCTCTCTCTCGAAATAAGTTGAACCTACCTTAAGTGCTCCTTCTAACTGGTTTGCATAAAACGAGATATTAAAAACTCATTCTGGTAGGGAATAGTAGATGAGAAACGAGAATAAACAGTAACGCATGTTTAAACTTAAAATAACTGTTAGAAACTTAAAATAACCTCTACAGTGTGTAATACTGACTTCAGTAGTAGAAAGCTCAAAATTATGTTTTCAGTTGTTTAATACCCAGCTTGTTCTTTCTTTCTGTCAGGGAACCAACATGATGTTCGTCGGAGGTCTCTTCATGGCCGTCGCCATTGAGGAATGCAACCTTCACAAACGGATCGCTCTCAACGTTCTGCGATGTGTCGGAGCCACGGCTTCTTGGTACGCATCTTACCTTTTAAGTCAGTTTCAAAATATTCAAATTGAAAACTTTAATTGTTTGAATATTGTCAGATGACAGTGTACATAAATATAAACGCGATGCATTTATAAAACTTTAGGACAGAATTCATAAAAAAGGGGGAGACAAAAAAAGAAAGAAAAAACTTAATTACCTTCAAAGGGGCTTTTTAACGTTTTGTGTGTTACCTTTATTAATTAAATATCGGGTTTTTAGCACTTAAACCATAAAATTTAGTTCAACAGCAATATCGCAAGATAATTTTAAAATGAGCATGTCTTTAGAATTTCTCATACACAGTTCCGCGCGCTTTAGATAAAAAGTTCCCCCCCTTCCGTAGAGTGTTGCCATTTCTCGTTTTTAAATCGTTTGCGTTTGTTCATCAAAAATTCGTTAAAGTTTTACAAAATATGAAACAGATAATAAAAGTGATAATAAAGTGAAGTGCCTCAGGGCAGTGCACTGGCACTTTACTACTTTGCAATATTCATTAATGACATGCCACATCCATTAAAAATCAATATTTTTTTAGATGCAGATGACACTGCAATTTTAACCAAGTCTCTACAGCCACAACTTGCTATTAGCAAACTGGAAACCTCTGTTAGTATAATAGCCCATTTTTGCAAAATTTGGAAGCTTAAAATAAATCCCACCAAAAGTCATATCTTGCTTTAGAAGGTACATGAAATACACTCCTGTTGAAATCAACATAAAGATTAATGATCAACCCATCACTGTTGTAACTTCCACTAAATATCTTGGAATTCATCTGGACTCCCAACTTCTGTTCAAGGAACAAACAGAAAATGCTCTAAGAAAGGCCATAGCTTCTAAAATTGCACTTAAACCACTCATAGGAAGAAATGCAAAATTGCATGTTCATCTTAAGAAAAGAATTTACATTTCACTAATTCGGCCAATTCTGCTTTGTGCAATACCCATTTGGGCAACTGTTTGCAAGACACAGAAAAAAGTTACAAATTTTTCAAAATAAGATACTTAGAGAAATAATCAGTGCACCCTGATTCATAAGAAATTTGGAAATCCACCAAGAGCTCAAAGTAAAACCAATAGCTCAATCTTCCATAATAGCAAATGGTGATTATTTCAGTGAATGTTTTATAAATATTGTAAATATGAACTTTGCGTAACTTATTTTGACAAAGATGGACTTTGTGTTACTGTGGCAAAGTGTTTTCAGTGTGTTCAACTATTTATTCAACTATACAATCAAGATTCAGTGTTTGTGTAATTTGTGCTTCATATTTAACCTATTATAGTATTTATTCTTCATTTTACTATTTTATACTTACGCATGGACTTTGCGTCCATATTCAGGACTTGAACTTTTTGCAAAGCATGTGTTTCATTACCAGCTCGACGGCTTTCCAGACTCTCATCACTGATATGTACGTTAAGTACCTGACTGAGTTCGCCTTAATGGTGGAGCACTTAGCGCTGTGATTTTTTACTCCAGAGCCATAGGGCACTTAAATCCAACGCTATCCGGTAAAAGCAGGCTAGCCTGCTAAATGCCGTTGTATCGAATTAACGATACCGATACCATCTCAGCTCAGTTGTTTAGTTAGTTGCTTAATTACTGTTGTTGCGATTTGTAGTTTCGCGCGAACTAAGATAAATCGGAGTTGGCTTTCCTTTAAGATAACGCTTTGCACTGTGTCGTATTTTAACGTTTTTGGTAGTTTAAAGTATAACTACTGATTATATTGGATGATATTTTGAACGGTTTTAAGAATATCTCTGAGGAAAATTCCAATCAGATTTGGATTTGCGTTCATTAATATTGTCAGCGCATGAAGTTTTTTCAAATAAGTAGAAATGTCTATTTCGCTTCACAGATTCTGGTCTTTTGCTATTCTTCTTATTATTATAATTATTAATCATTCACCACAATATGAATATATTTTTCCTGGTTGATTTCACAAAAGCTTTTAACACTTCACGGCCAGTGATTTTTGGTCGAAACTTCTTCTTCATCAATTCCCCATTTCTTTTGCTATCAAAAAATGGAATTCAGTTTGAATTATGGCGTCCTCTCGCCTCTTTCACAATTATTCATTTGTATCACTTTCGAAGCAGTGCCTCATTCGATGGCTGGACTATATGGCTAATAACTTTATTAAAATTAACGACTTAAAAACACCAGCCAAATAAACTGGGAATCGGAAAAAACTTCTAAGAAAGACCGTAATCCACCTTAGGCCATCGTGCCAACAGATGCAGAAGAAATATTTAACGCCTTATATTCACGCCACGCGATCTTCGTCCTTTTCATTTCTTCTGCTACCAGTGGATTATGATATCGCTAATATATAAGGTATTTTCTGTCTTTTTCGCATGCCTTTGTGGTGTAATCGGAAGCGTACTCTACGGTCCACGCAAAAGATAACTCTAGATAACTCGAAACACAGTATTAGGCAAATCCCATGTAACACACAACAGTTATCGTAGATCGATATCACTAAAAGAGTATAGTCTAAAATCCAATTTAGCTAACTCTTTCTGTACTGTAGCCTCCCTGAAATCTCTCAGATCTAACTACTGACTCACTAACTGCTTGGTGTCGAAGCCGTGTTTATATGGTGTTGCTCGAACTTCTGAAAACTTCGGGAAAAATTTCAAGAAAATCGGCAAATGAATGAAAAATTGCCAAATGTTATACCGAGGCCAATTAAGATATTCTTTGCAAAGTTCTACGCAAGAAATAAGCTTTTACATACAAAATATGTGCCCACAAATGTAATTACAAAGGTCAATTTTATAATTATACGTAAAATTAACAGCGAAGTCAAATATTTGCAGGAACTTACAACAAAAGTCTCGCCTTCTTCGACAGAATTTTGCTTCATTCTATTTGATCACAATTTTCGCATGCGTTTTGTAACTTCGTGTTGATTATATACTTCAAATTCATAGCAGCCGTGAAAATTACAATTTTTGTACTAAACTGAACTTAGAAAGTACTTGAGGCTGCAATTAGAGCCTAATAATTTTCTCGCAAACGAATTCCCAATTTTAACCTTTCGAGTAGCTCTTTGATCCACAGGTTAGATTAATATTATCCGGTTTCTAGTAAATTATTAAAGGAATATAGACACTCCGTTATTCCCTGATAGACATGTTTATCAAATGCCGAAAACATTCTAAATAGATAAAAGATTTTAAAAGAAAGTAAACGATACACATTCGCGAAGTTTTAAACAAAGGATTAACTGAAAATGGCAAAAAGATTGGATGCATCTACCAAGACTTTGCAAGCATTCCCTAATGAAATATTCATAATACCATCTTGAGGAAGGAATGTCGATGAAAGCGGTGTTCAGGACCTAGGGGGTCGAACCATTGGAAGCCAGATTATGACCCTATGACACCGTAGTCCTCCCCCCCCCCTAGAATTGGTGCAATGATCTTCAGTGATTCTTTACAAAATATCTTCTGAGATTTCTCTTTTTTCATGCTATCTATTACGAATCAAGGGCATTTAACAAAACAAAAAAAAAATTGTAATTTTTGAAGATGAAAATGAATTTACGTATATCAAAGAATTACGAACCAGAAACCAAAGAAAAGTCCCCACTATGAACAATTTTATCGTCTGCTTTCAAAGAAACTAGTCAGAAGCAATGTGAAATCAATGTTAATTCTGCTTAAGCTTAAGGAATTTATTTTGCACGAATAAGTAATCTGTACTACAGTTAATGAGCACAAATTACTACTTCACTGACGTTCGTAAGATGTAAGATTGCAAGATTCGACGGTTATGAACCTTTGGGAATTATGTGACATTCAATGAACCTGCACGTGCATCAGGATGCATAAAGTTTTAATCTGAAGCAACGTCACTCTCTGTGTTTCCCAGATTTCGTCAATTATGACATTTCTATATTCCTTATAAAGAAGAAGTTCTAACAGCCGAAATTTAGAAGAGTTGATTGAGTTTAGCAGCAGATGAGAGTTATACTGAAAAGCGTGAAGAAAGAGAATTCCAGAAAGTGTTCTAACAATGGCAGAATTGCTGTCAGACTCTTGCGAGATTGCGTTTTAAATGAGAAGTGACTCGTTAGCTTTCGACAAGGGTGTTCGTTGAAAACATCGCAAACGTAAACGTCGAGGAGAAAACAACGCAAGGCGAAAACGTCTTGGTACAAAACATCCTGAAAGAAAAGAAAGCAAAGAGGAAACTTCGCAGCTCTAAAACATCGTGGTACAAAATATCGTCGTCGAAAATGAAGCTGTTCAAAAACTTCGCAGTTTAAAAACGTCGTCGTCGAAAATATCGTGGTAAGAAATAAATTACCTACAAATCACCGATAACATCCCATACAATGCGTTTTTTCGGTTTTAAAAACTGTAAATGTATTTTCGCATAATGATTTGGGAGCGGAAGAAGGATATTTTTACTTTTATATTTCATATTTTTGAATGAACTAATAAATTTTTATTGAAAAAATAAGAAGGAAAACTTAAGCTTTTAAAAATTGAAAATGGGCATAAAATTAATGCAACTTACAACACTTAATAGAATTTTAAATTTGTATAGTTAATTTAAGAGTGCAAAGGGCATTAATCAATTGATTTTTTAATAAAATGTTTAGAAAAAGGAAGATATAAAACTGCATGAGGTTACGTTTATAAAATTGCTTAGTTAATTATCAGATTATTTTCTCTCATGTTTATTAGTCTGATATTGTGTTGGCGAAACTTATGTCTTGCTTTGTTTCCTTTTTCCTTAAAGTTTCGTTAACATTTCTTGAGCTTCCAAATCTTTATGCGAATATGCATTTACAACTTTTTAAACCAACGCATGTGTGCGATGTTATCGTCATGCAATGATTTGTAGGTGCTTTATTTTTTACCACGATATTTTTGACAACGATGTTTTTAAAGTGCGAAGTTTTTGAACCGCTTTATTTTCGACGACGATATTTTGTACCACGATGTTTTCTCTCTGCTTTCTTTTCTCCCACGACGTTTTCGCCTTGCTTTGTTTTCTCCGCGATGTTTTCGGCTGTAACCCTCGACAAGAGGATTTTGTGTTTATTGAAGGAAAGAAATATAATTATTGGTTTAAATTATGCAGTGCTTTTTCCACTCCAAAACTAGTAAATATTTCATTTCTGCAGGATGATGCTTGGTTTCATGGCTACTTCCATGTTTCTGTCGATGTGGATTAGCAACACAGCCACAGCTGCTCTCATGGTTCCCATCATCGATGCCGTCATGGAGGAGCTTAGTGACAAGGCCAAGGAGAACAATCATCCGGACAAGAGAAGTAATTTGCCATACAAAATTTTGGTTTTAATATTATTTTTCCTTAATCGTTCCTATTTCGAAATTCTAATAATATCTATGAGTAAATATAAATGTCAGTAAGTGCTGCTTTTTAAGTGCTGTTGTATTATTTGACAAAGTAGCATCTTTACTTCCTTGTACGAAGTATTGTAATCGGGAAAATTTCGGATGTCATATTTCAGCGAAGATATCCATTTTGACCGCTTTCGAAACCATTTAGACGCTTTTTTTTTGTCTGACATTTGTACATACGGACAGGATAAATGACTATTTTTTACAAAACGGATTGTAAAATGGATTTAAAATGAATTCAGAAGGGATTTGTTTCGTCACATCTGTACGTACGTATGTATGTATTTCGCATAACTCAAAAACAATTAGTCGTAGAATTTTTGTACACAAATGAAATTTTGTGTATCGGACTGCTGTAACATTTAATCATGCACCTTCGTTTTTTTGTAGCAGTTAGCCGCACCAAACATATATATACACCCACCATCTTACCTTGCTTGGAGCGCTCTGCTTTTTTTATTCTTATGTGAGGTTTGACCTATTTAATTCACAGCTCAATAATCTAAAACCCCAAACACTAATAAGCGAATAATTGCTTGATTGTGTGAACAGAGACGTTAAGACTCAAAAAGGGTTAACTACCTTTTATTTCTTAAAATAAATATGATACAATCAGCTCCTAACTCGGAACTTACAGCAAAGCCTCCACTTGGGCTTGAACTTAAATGAATAGGAAATTAAACTTAACTAAGCTTAATTAAAGCTAACCGAAAGATATAGCCAAAGCTATCGAGATTCTAAGTAGTTGACCCCTAAATCTTAATTAAGTCGACGAAGCCAAACAAGAGCCTAAAGTAAGGCTGAGCGTAGCAATAGCTTAGAGAGACGTAGCCCAAAGGCAAACGCGTGCTAGTCAGAAACTCAGGCTATCTCTCGAAGTCGGTGAAACATCGAGTTAAATACTACTCGTACTCATTTGCATTAACCGCGTTTCTGAAAATAGATTCTGGTAGGAAATTGTAAGCTGAAGCTAGAAGAGATAAGAAAGATGCATTAACTTAAAATAAGTTTTATTAAAATTGGGATAAACCTTACACTTATATGTTCGTAAATTGTGAGTTTTTGCTTAAAAAGTGATCGGAATATACTCTTCGTAGGATCCAGTTAAAGATTTTATACCTTCAGTTAATGTGCATGGAATAGTTGTAGAATTAGGAACAATTTAAAAGTGTAAATCGCGCTAGGCCTAACGGGGTCCCTATTTGTTTACATTCGAAACTCTAATTTCGAAACTAGTAGTTTAGTGAATTAAGTCAGTTGGTGACTTTGGTATCTTTTTGCCCAGAGGGGCCAAAAGTTAATTTAAAATTTTTGTGAGCCAAAAGTTTTACCTTTCTGCCCGTTGGCCGAATTGCTTGTTTTGGCGTGGAATCTCAAATTTTAATTTTTTTTTGTTTTTGTTTTTAACTCTCTTTGGCGTTTAAGTTTTTTTCTGTATTTTACAATTTTTAATGAAGATGCTTTGAGTTTTTAATGTATTTTTGCGTAGCCGCGAAGTGAGAAGTGAATTAATTGAATGAATGGAAAATACATCTCTGATGAAATTCGAGGGAATAAATTTAAACGAAATGCAGCAAAAAATTTGCATAATTTAATAGGCTTAATAAAAAAGTGACGTGGTGTCCACGTCAGATATATTTCCAAATATATTGCAGATCCAAATATTTTTCGCATGTACAAAACGCCTGAGAGGCATTTCTATCTTTAACAGAGTAATTTTTTTCTACTTACATACATGACACCAACATTTGAACAATATGTATTTTCGTACAATTAACACATTCCTTTCTGACATCTATAATACTCATATCCTTGACATGAAAAATCAGATGCTTCCAAAAAATGAGCAGTTATCACAAAACGTTTGCCATTTCTCTAGAATATCATCGGTATCCGAACATAAATAATATTCGTGGCTGTTAAATATTCATTGTGTACCTCGCTTCGGGTAGGACTACCTCAACTTAAGGCTCATGCGCAGTTATAATTCTTTAGTAATCATCGTAATCATTTTCATTTGCTTAATTTCGAAGAAGTAGTTTCTAGGACAGCTTTTTATATTCTTTCTTTTGCTCTTTCGTTGCTTTGTCTTCATCTCGAGGTGAAAACCTTACTGACAAAGCACAATTTCAAGGGCAGAAGGAATAATCATAGTTTTTATGAAGTTCAAATCCACTTCCGTTTTCCTTAAATAGATGCTGTAAAGTAGTACCTACAGAGGAGGAGAAAAATTGCTGTTGTTGTTGTTGACTATTTCTTACTTAATTTAGAAGTCAAACAACAAAAACCAGCGTTATATTTTCAAATTTTGACAGGACTAGTTTCGATTGTTTTCCCGAACCATAATCCTCAGCTGCAGATAAGATACGAAAGCCTGAACAGGAGACAAGCTACTGGCGCCATCTGTTGATGAAACCGGAACTAAAACATAATTTCTTTAAAGGTTGAAGGCAAAGATGGATTGGAATTAGGGTTGTTAACTAGAACAGAAAGATTTTTTTTGAATGTGAAATGCCTCTAGAAAATCCAGTTCACTAATGGAAGATGTTTTTTGAATCATTTTGGCAACAGAAAAATTGAAAGTGTGATTTTCGGACCAACAATGTTGGCCAACAGAAGACTTCTGTGTTTCCTTTTTTATAACACATGCCTGATGTTCCCTAACGCGAAATTTTAAGGCTCTCTCAGTTTGGCCAATGTAAATTAAACAGCACTGGCAAAGAATCGTGTAAATACCCCAGAAATTTATATCCGGAAGGGGTTCCTTGAGTATGGAACTCAGAATTTTATTGATGGGAGAATAACGAACCCGAAAGTTAAATTTCTGTAATATACGTGCAACTTCATAGCTTATTGATGGAAAGAGCGGAATGACAACAGAATTTTTATAATCTCCTAAAACAAGAGTCTGCCTTTTGGTGTGTTAAGATGACAATTTTTTAACTGCTTGATTAATAATGTTGGGTGAAATTAAAGAATTTAAAGAAATTATGTTTTAGTTCTGGTTTCATCAATAGATGGCGCCAGTAGCTTACCTCCTGTCCAGGCTTTCTTATCTTATCTAATCATTATATCTTATCTCGTTCATTTGCGCTTTGGCAGCTGAGGCTGATGGTTCGGTAAAACCATCGAAACTAGTCCTGTGAAAATTTGAAAATATAACGCTGATTTTTGTTGTTTGACTTCTAAATTAATATTTGTTCGGCGTGTTATTGTATTTTAATTATTGCTTCCTTGTCTGACAGTAACATCGGCCCAAGCCCACGGGAGTCCTCGTGGCAAGGAGCGCAAGATACGCCTGTCGTTGGCCTTATAGGTGACAGTGCGATTTAGCTCACTTCCGCCCTTAATTTTGATGGAAAGCACCTCAGGGGACGAGTCAGAGGGTCTCCCCCCTCAACCTCTGGAACGAACTTTCAGCTCACCTCATATTTAGAGCGTCCCCATGGCGCACGGACACTATACATTTACAAGCATCCATGCCTTCTCCGGGATTCGAACCCGGGCCCTTCGGCACGGCAGTCAACGTCGCTAACCACTCTACAGGTTGGGCGGCATTTTTTAGTTATTACATATGTTATATGACGTAGCTATTATATAAGAATTTAATTTAATGTACACTCTTTGCAATACAATTGTTTTGAAAAATTTGAACTGTTCAAACACTTTTTCTCCTCTGTGTAAGGACGAGAATATAGAGTGGCATACATTACGGCTTTGTTCACACGAGATCCAGGCGTTAGCACGAAAGCGCCTTCGAGAAATAGGTTTCAAACTTCCAGCAAAACGCGATCTTTTAGCTTGTAGGGTTTATATTTATTTTAACTAACATTTATTTTATGTCATCTTTCCTGTTTAGCCTTCATTTTCCCCTAGAAATGCTCGTGCCAGAGTATGTAAATTGTAGTAGCACGCGCAGTTTATTCAAAATTAGCGGAAGCTACTTGAATTAAATAGTAGAGGAAACCAGAGTTTGAGAGTCTTGCTTTGAAGTTACGCTAGTGTGATTCCTCGGTAGATTTTAGATCGGCGCGTTTCGGCTTGTGTGCCTAGCTTTGCGGAAGTGTTAATTTTCAACTGTTTTATCAGTAATATTGCTGAATCTCAGCGGTAATTAAAAACGCGGTTAGTTTAGGATCTCAGAGCCTCGTCGGTAGTGTTTTGATATTTGTTCATCCAGTCATTACTTTCAGTTTTACGTTTTGTTTTAGTTTACCGCCGGGTTGGCGCAATTTGTGAAGGTCAAGTAGATGTATTTGTAATTTTAAAGATAAAATAAAAAGGCTTCTAACCCCTTCTTACGTTTCTGTGTAAATTCACAAATAGTCACTACCCCAGTTTCTGACAAGTTGGGGCAGCGAGATCTTACAAGCTTATTCACTAAAATGCCATTGCCAATGATAACGTCAGACCAAATGAATTCAGCGTTTAATTCAGCCCCGCTCTTAGTACCATTAAAAAGCTTGAAATATACTATGTTATGGATCAAATTGATCTTTTACGCTTGTTTTGAGAGTAAGTAAAACTGCTTTCCAGTTTGAAGGATTTAGCTTCGATAACCGATTTTGAGTAACGCTTCTAACGGCTTTCGTGAATGAGACCTAGGAGAATGACGTCACACTTAAATGAATAAAATAAATTAAAGATGTCACCGTAATATCTGCTGACGTCATTTCTAATTTCGTTTTCCACTTGAAAGAAAAGAAAGAAAGAAAATCTGAAAGGTTAAATTACTTCCAGAGAGGCGTTTTTTTAACGTTTTGTATGTTATCTTTATTTCTTAAATATCATGTTCTTCGCACTCGTTAAACCATAAAATTCAGTTCAAGAGCAATATCATAAAATAATTTTAAAATGAGCGCATCTTTAGAATTTCCGATACATAGTCTCACGCGCTGGAGATAAAAAAAATTTTTTTTTCCGTACAACGTTTCCATTGCTCCTTTGAAATCCTTGAGTTTGTTCATCAAAAATTCTTTAAAGGTTTACAAAATAGGAAATCGATAATAAAACAAATTTCAAATTTGGGCTCCCAGATGCCCATATTCGCAGCAGGATTACGTCATTCAGAACTAGATGGCTCTAGGTACCGTCGTTTTATGACAATGCGAGAAACATATATGCATTTATGCAGATTCTTCATTATTTAATTTCTTTAAATATAATACAGGGCTGCAATATTGGGTGGCAACAGTTTGAAAAGTGAACCGACATTTAATGTTTCCGACGCAAAATCGCAAAACGGAAACAAAGCCCCTTTGGACTAAAAAAAAAAGTTTTTTCTCGAAGGAATGCGCACGCTTTTATCTTGGATTTAAAATGTGTTTAATATTTTAACTTTAAAATATATATTCATGAATTATCATATCTGCAAAATCTTGAATTCACTTTCTATTTCAGTATCTGTCGTGTCCGTCGATTTTAAGCGAGTGGTAGATGAGGAATCTCAAACGAATTCCTGTTCTAAAGACAAAACAGATTTTTCAGCAGATCTTCCAAAGTAAGACTCTTTTGTATTTCGTCAGAAAGGAAAGCAAGAACATTTTAACTTTTTATATCATTTTAATTCTTCAGATTGTAGAAGATGTCGGGGAAGTACATTATTACAATTGTAAAATGGTCAGTATTGCAACTGTGAAATTATTTAAAGAAACCGCAGAATGTCTTATTCGTGAGAGAGTTTTATGATTATTTTATTTTTAACATAAAAACGCTTTGCCCGTGTGCAAATTTTTATCTCACAGATCTTCACTTCTATTTCCCCATGAAAGCAAAGCGCTATTTTAGAAAGGAATGAAAGTTAATTTTTTAACTAAGTTTTAGATTTTTATGTTTCGTCCGATTATTCAGTTCAGCTTCATCATTACTTTTCCATATTTCAAGTGAAATAACGAAAAAGCAATTTATAATTAAAATACTAAAAAGATTAATATCCTAACTAATATTATAAATGCGAACGTGAGTTTGTTTGTTTGTTTGTTGCGCTTTCAAGCCTTCATTACTTAACCGATCATCACGAAATTTTCAAGAAATATTTTTGATATATTACAAAAGATTATGTATGTAAATAACAGATAAGTTACATTTTATGACTATAAAATGTAACTTATCTGTTGAAACTTAAACTATATAATAGGTGTTATAGCTTAAAATGATTGTCGCTGTATAAACATTAAATGGTGATAGTTTCATAACGATAAGTTAAACGATGTAAAAGTTTGTCTGTGCGCAGGTGCGTGGCTTAAGGCGCGCAAACATTTTTAACCTTTTCTAATATATCAAAATTATTTCTTGAAAATTTCGTGATGATCGGTTAAGTAATTAAGGCGGGAAAGCGTAACATTTATTAATAAAGCATTTATTAATTTTTACTTGTTTAATTGAATTTATTATTTAAAATCCGTTAGGATTTCCGGCTTTTGGCTCTTCTTTCACAAACATTTTTCAGTCACTAAGAAATATACGTAGCAGTTTTACTAGATTTCGTGAAGATTTCTTTTTATCTCAATGAAGAAGAGCAGTATTTACTGAAATTTTACTCGGAGTGTATTTTTAACTTAAAAAAATAAGTAACAGTAACTAAACTTTTATCCTGATTATCCTGGTCAGGCAATCAGAAAAAAATCAAATTATTTTCTGTCTTTTAAATTGTCTTTGAAACTTATTTCAGGACATCAACGCGAGCGAAGCCTCGCGGGTAAAAGCTAGCAATTATATAATATTTAAACCTACCAGTTGAAAGTTTCTGATGGCAACTAAATTTCATGGCAAAGCGAAAAATTTCGAGCTTTTTGAACCACAATTTTGTATTTCAGATTGGTTTGTAATTAAAGTTGGTTGTTATTTCGAAAAAACTCATAGCTGGATTAAAAGTTATGTTTTTCCTCATAAAATACACATAATAATTTCTTTAATTACCTACCTATCCACGGCAAAATAATGATGATGTTTTCCCGTCGATACGAAACGCTATTCAGTATGCAGGTAAAATTATCATCAGTCAAAAGTTCACATTTAACAGAAAAATACTTTCAATCATCAGACAAAACATGCAAAATTTCTCATTTAAGGAAATAAATTAATCTACCTGCATTTTTGAGCATTTAAGATTAGATGTGCTCTGAGAAAGCAAAATTTGGAATTATTCTGTTATCAACTCTGAGAAATTATTTTATTCTTTTGTATATAATTACTGTTATCTTTAGTTAGACAAAAGGGAAAAAATAAGAAAAATTCTTGATATGAAAATTAAATGACATACTAGCTGACATTTCAGCTAAAATTCAAAAATCGTGAATGGAAAAAGAAAAATATGTTTCATCTCAATTAGTTTAGAATCTCAGTTTGAGAAAGAATTACACTATTTTCGTCTTTTTCAGTCTGTAACACGTGCTGATCATTTTCACAGAGTTTTCAAATAGTTTCCATTAAAAACGGCTTGATATTATTATCTATATCAGATTTTATATTCATCTACATAAATCTTATCCCTCAAAAATCTTCAATCATCGTAACACTAAATCGATGATCAGTATACAAGAGGTACATCATTGATTTGAAACGTAAAAATTTTCATCTTCGTAGGTAATGAAACTAAAATAAAATATCTGTGTACATAACTTACTAAATTAAAAACGTTTCATAAAAATATACACAGTCCAGTCACATTAATGTGACCATCTGTCAAAAGCCAGAATAACCACCTTTCGCAGAGCGGACTGCTGCGAGACGTGCAGGAAGAGAGTCACATAGGTCCCTGAAGGTGTTCTCTGGGATGTTGAGCCATGCCGACTCTAAAGCCGTGGCCAGCTGCGCTAGATTACGCGGTTGAGGATGCATGGCGCGAACAACTCGATCGAGATGGTCCCACAGATGCTCGATTGGGTTTAAGTCAGGTGAGTTTGCTGGCCAGGGGAGGACGGTAAACTCATCCTGGTGCTCTTCGAACCACGCACGTACACTGGCAGCTGTATGGCACCTCGCATTGTCCTGCTGGAAGATGCCATCATCCTGAGGAAAAACAATGCGCATGTAGGGGTGAACATGGTCCGCAAGGACAGATGCGTACTTGTATTGATCCATTGTGCCTTCCACAATGATCAGTGAACCTAGAGAATGCCAGGAAAACATTCCCCAGACCATAATGCTCCCGCCTCCAGCTTGGACCGTTCCGGCAATGGTTGCAGGGTGGTTCCTTTCAGAGGTTTCACGCCTTATACGCCAACGTCCATCTGTCCGATGGAGCATAAAACGCGATTCATCCGAAAACGCAACCTGTCGCCACTCAGTGGACGTCCAGCTGCTGTACTGGCGTGCAAATTCTAGCCTTCGCCGTCGATGAACAGCAGTCAGCATAGGTGCACGAACCAGGCGTCTGCTTCGGAGGCCCAGACGCAGCAATGTTCGCTGAATAGTACTTTGGGAGACACTTTTGGTAGCCCCTTGGTTCATTTTGGTGGTCAGTTGCTCAACGGTAGCCCGTCTATCTGCCCGAACGCATCTCCGCAACCGTCGTTCGCCTCTGTCATCTATGGCCCGTGGTGCACCACATTTGCCACGTCGCTGATTTTGGACAGTCCCATTTTGCCATGCACGGTACACTTTTACCACGGCGGCACGCGAACAGTTCACAAACTCAGCTGTTTCGGAAATGCTTCCACCCTTGGCCCGAAAGCCAATGATCATGCCCTTTTGGAAGTCGGATAAATCGCTTCGTTTCTGCATTACGCCAACGATTGAAATGTTTTCCGAAGCCCTCACACACCCTTTATATACGCTCAACTGCACTGTGCTGCCACCTGCCTTCTGTGATTGGTTATTTAACTCTGACATGGAAAGTACGTGGTGGTCACATTAATGTGACTGGACTGTGTATGTTACTAGTACCAAAGGATTAAACTGTAAGATTTATTTATGTTAACTGACATGTCATTTTATGTCTGTACTGTCATTTCTATCTTTCCGTTTTCCCGCCAGAATGCAAATTAGTTCGTTTGCATTTAAGTAATCAATTACGCTGTTGTTTTAGTCAGAATGTATTCTACTGCTGAAAGCTACGTCACTAGTTGTTATTCTAAGATAAACGTTCTTGTCTACGGCGTTTCTTTAGTCTTGCTGATAATGCGGCCATACCGGTGAGGGCCAACTTCCGCGTTTAAATATCTCCGTATACCTTTAGCTAACAGCTATTTAGTTCAGTTTATAATTCCACTTTTCAGTTCCCACCATAAATGCTGGCTGATTTATAAGCAGTAGGTGCGCCTTGTGTTCGACTTACTTAGCTTTAAATAAAAGGATCTTTTACATCTTTCTTACGTTTCTCTTTGCTTATGGAGAGACAGCGATAAGTCACTTAAGTAGGAGTCTTGACTTGGTGTATGTTATCAAAACACGTGAGACTCTACAAAACGTAATTTAATAAGCAATAGTTAAATGTCTAGAATAAACATATATACAGGGTGATTCAAAACTACAGAAACAAACTTTCAGGAAGGATAGGGTATACCTAGATGACTCGGAATTGTGCAGCAATATACAAAGTCGGAAATACAGTCCTGATGAGAAAGGGTGGGGAGATCGTAAGATCATAAGCTTAAAATAAGTTATGACTTCTCTGATAATGAAGTTGTCGGAAGTTTCGTAATTCGAACACCACATGGAATCTGGAACGTTTTGAAATACGCCGGGCCGCCGTAGGACGTTCGCGGTAGCGGCAAAATTGTGTCATTTCAAACGCCCAGTGCATTTCGAAAAGTCCCCGATTCCCTGCCTTACTCCACATTACGAAATGTCAGAGACTTTCATCATCAATAAAAATCAGGACTTAATTTTATAGTTCTTAAATGTCCATTTGCGATCAGGATGTACTGAAATTTTCCATCCTAATATCTCTGCAGGTGGCTGTCAACGTTTTTCTGCGACAACTTAGGATTGCATTTTCGACCGTGCATTGTTATGGAATTCTGAGTCGTCTAGGTGTACTTTACCCATCCTAAATTTTTCCTGTAGTTTTGAATCACCTTGTATACGTTATGAGGCTGTTTCAGAAATTTAAAAATCCTCCTTGTTCTAAGGGAAAATTGTTTATGCGGGAAAATTCTTATCCGGGTTCTGTTGTATTATAATGACTACATGAAATTCCAATGTTCTTTAAAATCTACGAAATTAAATGAAGCAAAATATAACAGTATTTTAGTTCTACTGTCACCATAGCAATTTACGATAAAAAAAAACTGTGATAAGGTTAAAGATAAAAAAAAAGCATTCTTTCAGTATTTTTCAGATGCAGAAAACTAAATGAATTACTGTGTACTGTAGTAGTTATGCACGGTTTCATTTTTATTTGTATTCGAAAATTTATATTTATATTTCTTTGAACATTTAATTGTTGTAAGTATTTTTATTTTAAATGCCTATCATTAAAATTTTCAGAGATGGAGCTTATCGTACGAAAATGGTTGGTATTCTGAAGCGAGCCATGTTTCTTAGTGTTGCTTATTCTACCAATATTGGCGGAACTGGAACTCTTACCGGAACGGGTCCCAACTTAGTTGTGAAGTCGGTTACAGAAAAGTACGTATCCGAATATATAAAGTTTTGTATCGTCAGAAAAAAACAAAATAGATTGTCTTAAAATTTTTATTGAAAAATAATTTTTTATTACGGTTTTGTAAAAATTACAAGTTAAAAAAATCTGATGTGTACACCCCATGACTTCTTTGTACGAATATTAATTTATACGCAATTCGCATTTCATTTACACTTATTGGATTCAATTAAATGTACTTCATCGATAGCGCATAAATCACAACAGAATAAATGCACTCTTTAAAATTCACTATATTTGCTTACCAAGCAACACTCTGGCGCTAGCTTCACTTAACAGCATTACATCTTATTCATTCTATAATTCATCAGAAAGTACAAACATTACGTATATTACCAGGAGAATTACTTAATCGTTGCCACATGCTCTATTCAAATACTATAATAAATCTAAAATGATGTGTAAAAGAAATTTAAAAAAAAGAAAATCTGAAAGGTTTTAGATTTTAAATTACGTCCAAAGGGACATTTTTTTAACATTTTGTGCGTTACCTTTGTTCTTTAAATATCATGTTCTTCGCACTTACACCATAAAATTCAGTTCAAGAACAATATCACAAAATAATTTTAAATTGAGCATATCTTTAGAATTTTCGTTCCGATACTCCTCACGTGCTGGAAATAAAAATGTTTTTTCTGTACAACGTTGCCATTGCTCGCTTTGAAATCCTTGAATTTCTTAATCAAAAATTCGTTAAAGTTTTACAAAATATGAAATCGATAATAAAACAAATCCCAAAGTCGAAACTTGGGCTTCCAGATGCTCATGTTCGCAGTAGGATTACGTCATTAAAAATTTTATGGCTCTAGGTACCGTTGTTTTATCATAATGCGAGAAACATGCTTAAATGTATGCAGATTCTTCATTATTTAATTTCTTTAAATATAATACAGGCCTGCAAAATTTTGTGGCAACAGTTTGAAAAGTGAATCGGACATTTTTATGAAACGACGTAAAACTCCCAAACGAAAGTAATAGTCCTTCGGGACTACATCCCTTTGGACTAAAAAAAAAAGTAGTTTTCACAGACGACTTAGTGTTTTTCATTCAATTAATTCATTCTCACTTCGCGACAAGGGGGAAATGTATAAAAACTCAAATTATCTATATTAAAAATTACGAAGTAAATCATACACTTATTCACTCGAATAAATTCCAGAATGGATTAAGCATGATTTAATTCGCAATAATAAAAGAAGGTGTTATCTTTCTTCTTGGGACGCTTAGTTTCTCTAGATTGGCAACAAATCCACTATTCTACTAGGTTTCAAATGTAAACAAATATGTCCGCCATGAGGAAAATGTTTAGGCTTAGCCTCACGTAAACAACTTTTAAATTGTCGATAATTGTACAAATTTTGCATGCAGATTTACTAAAGGCATAAAAATCTTAACCGTAAGATAAGAACAGCATAACTGAAGCATTTTTAAAGCAAAAAATGCACAATTTACCAACATACAAGAATAAACAAACTGAGCTCACTGAGCCGAGTAACACAGTGGATATATACATAAATAAATTTCTATACTTTTGGTGCGACCGATTGCAACCAAAATAGGAGGTGCACATCTACATGTTATAGCAGTCCTATATACAAAATTTCAACGTTCTGAGTCTACTCGTTTTTGAGTTATGCGAGATACATACATACATACGTACGTATGCACGCACAAACGCCGCGAAAATTTCTCTTCAGATTCCATTTTAAATCAGTTTTATAATTTTTTTGGGGGAAAAGAGTCCTTTATTCTGTTCACTTACGTACGATTGTCACTCAAAAACATCGTTAAATTTCATTCGATAGCGGTCAAAACAGATATTTTCGTTGAAATAAGATACCCGAAATGTTTTGCGATTACAATACTTCCTTTTTACTTCGTACAAGAAAGTAAACAAAATCAAAAGAATTCATTATAAATTGTTTTGTTTTAATTTCTGTTGAATTTTTTTATTTCCTTTCTGCTTTTGAAAAGTGACTGCCAAACATACAGTTTAAATTATCATCAAAAGCCTGGTTAGATAACTAGTTTTTTTCTTAGTTTAGTTTATGGTATCTGTAGGGATTAGTTGCTGAAAGAGTAGATAGATCCAAGTTGCTTACCGCAGTAACTGTTAACCATATCTTGTTAATCAGCACTTAAGTAAAATCTTACAACTTCCTGTCATAATTGTTTGTTGGCTGTATGTATATATGTTATGCACTTCTTTCCAGACTTTTTCCGGAATCCAATGACCTAACCTTTGACAAATGGATGCTGTTTAATATTCCAGTCATGCTGTTCTGCGTTTTCATAGCTTGGATCTACCTCTACTTGGTGCACGTGCGGAGGGCGTAAGTAGGCCTCTTTGTTTCTTGATTGCTAACATTAAATAAAATCCTTCACAGATGTTAAGTATGTGATTTTCTTTATATATGTTACCGGCAAAGTTTGAAATCCGGTACCAGAAGTTAGTCAATGACGTAAAAAAGCCAAAATGACTACTCAGAAGGAACCAGGGGACTACTGGCTGCTGAATGGCTAGGATGTGATGTTTGTGGAAAACGAAAAGGCAATCATTTACCCTGTTAAAGAAAGCGTCAGTACTATACAATACTGCGTCACGGACGCTGAGTTGTTTTCCGTTTGAGTACTGCACATGGACGACGTGACAGAATGCTGAAAGAATTTCCAACCAACTACAAAAACGTTACGTATAATGATATTGAACTGTACAACTATCTTTGTGAGCCCTGCCAGAAAAAAAAAGTATTACAAAGGGCATTGACGTGAAACTTATGATTGTTTCTGAATTTAATTTACGCTTGCAGATAGATCTTATTGATTCCCAGTCTCAGCCAGATACAAAATACAAATGTATTATAAATTTTATTAGCCTATCATCGGACCTGTGTGCATTCAATCTGTTACCAACCCTTACGCGGCAATACATAATTCCTGTATTATACAATTCCTACCGTCTGTTCTGTCATCAAAGCCAACTGCTGGGATTGGTGAATGACTGCATTTCTCCTGTAGGTGAACACATTAAGATGAAAGGAAATACGTGAGTCTCATCTCCTTCCACCTACAATGATGTGTTCTTGATAAAAACTGAGTATAAAGTTCTACCTGTTGTACTTCAGATCCTTAGCCAACAAGTAGGTAGTATCCAAGAATTCCATCATGGTTATTCGAAAGGGAATTTATGTGCGGCTATGTGCCCCCGCGAGGAAAATTATCAATGACAACAAACGACATAAACTTTGGCATGCGCTTCTAATGTACGCAGGCAAAGCTAGTGATACGCTAGACTATTTCACAAAACAGTCGCCCACCGAGAAAAAGAACCATCAATATTTTTCTTTTCATTATGGATAGAAACACTGATATATTTTCAATAACCTTGAGCCTAATGAAATGTACAGCAGGGTGTTCGTGGCAAGGCAATGACTCATTGTGACACGAGTCTTATTTCGTATGAGTCAGAATGAAATTTCCTCCTTCTTCAGTGATTAAATGATCTCCAAACGATTAAGGCCATTAACAACATTCCCAAGGAAATAACTCTTCTCCCAAACGAATCTGCAGTTACAAAGAGCATGGCCGTAGAAGAAGTGTGTACTTGAAGTTAGGACATAGCGAAATTACTTAACCCAGGGGTGGAGCAACTCAGAAAGGTTACGAGACTTGAACTAAGAACTGCTTAAAATGATCGGGGAATGGAAACCGGGGGCTTCGCATCCTTCTTTCCCCACCACAACCTCTTCAGAGAAATTTAGAATCCCCAGATTTTTTAATGTACCATTTCTTAAAATAAGTATAGATTTCTAGATCTTCTCTGGAATTCTGTATGAGTCAAAAAGCGTGCGTACAGCTAATCTCCGATGATCATTTTAACCTAATGTTAAATTAAAAAACAATTTCTGATCATTATCCTTTTGTTACAAAATGAATTAACTCCGATAACACTATAAAGTCACTGAACATGGGATAGCTGCAGCGGCACTCTCGTAATTTTTCCCCGTGTGTAACGTGGACTCGAGTCTATATGCCTTCGAAAGTCCTCCACAAAAGCATCTCTTCCGCTTAAAGAGATAGCCCTCTTGTGCTTTGCCATAATCAAAATAAAATTAACTTTATATTAATTTTTGAAAGTGATTCAGAAACAGTTTTAAGCAGTAAGCCGTAGCCTGACGCATTCAGACTTTCACTAGTAATTCGGACTATAAGGTATTTTCACTTTCCATGTCTCTTACTTTAAGGGAGAGGGGAACCTGATGACCTTACAGTGCCCTCCGAACAGGGACGTTGGTGGACAATAATTCGTCACCACCCGGATTTGCTAATTGCTAGTCATCTTTTAAAAGGGGACTACATAAGTTATTTTTTTCCTCCTTTCAGCATGTCTTCGTGGTGTAATAGTAGCACACTCGGCGCGTATTCGAGAAGTCCACGTTCGAGTCCCGGCGAGGGCGCTACTCATTTTTCACGTCTCACGCTTAAAACAAATGACTCTACGAAACCTTTATTTCTGATTAATGTTCGGCTATTCAAAAAAGTGCTGACTTGGTAAGTAATTAATTTGTCTGCAAGTGCAAAGGAAAATAGAACAAGGTAGCTTTTCTAAAAGAAAATTAGCTATTTTGAATACAAAAACCGTGCATTGCGCATATTTATTTACATTCATATAAAGGTCCAATCGCTTTTAGAAACGGATTTTTAGCCTAAAAAGTCTCGAAATACGTTTTTGCATTGTTTCTACTATTTTAATTCGAGCTTGTTGCCATTTATTTATCTTTCAAATTGAATTTGTCCATTCTTAATTAACAAACTAAGCCATTTAAAAGCAACAGAGCTGCCTGCATCGGAACAGAGGAAAATGTTTCTCAGAATTTCAAAACACTGCACGTTCTTATATAAAAGATATAGATGGAACACTAAGAATATAATTTATTTGATTAAATAAAAATGCATTTAATTTGTGATGTATCTAGTTAAAAACATTACATATTTCTATAGAATTAGGTTATATATTTTTTCAGTTTTGAAATATACAGAAGATATACAACGTTCCCACGTTAATCTAAATGTACTATAAAATGTTTTACCATTCCACCTGGACCATTTCTATCCATAATCTTTACTGATAAATCGTATTAAGGGAGCCCATTTTGGTGACCGTTAAAATATGAAATCATTTCCAGTTTACGTTTTTATTATTAGTAGTATTATGATTAAGGGGATAGTAGACCTTAAAAATTAGTTTTAAGTTTTTGTGTTTTCAACAAGAACTTTTATACGTATACATATTATAACATCAGTTTATAAAATATACGTTTAAAATTTCAATTTATTTTAAATTAATTTTTAAACCAAATAATTAATTATTTTAATTAAAGATTTAAAATGTTCCTTGCGCTCTAATTTTCAATACATTTCCCTAATTTTTCCTTTAAGTTAGTTATAAAGACTTGATAAAAGTTTTTGTGTATCCGTTATTGAATATGATGGATCAGAAATTTTCAAAAAGGATTTTTGTGAATTTATACCCAGTTTTCGTAAAAATGTCACCTTTTGTTAAACATTATCACAAATTTAAACTTCTTAATGACCTCATATCCAAAAATGCATACACAGATCTACTGTAACATATAAGAAAATAATTTCCTCCAAATATCATTCATTTTCAACTAAAAATGTGACGCATGGAGCATTTTCAAAACATACGAACTGCGAAAAACTTTGTTTTGAGAAAACCGTATTTAAAGTTTTTCTTCAAACTTTAAATACGGTTATAGTCCGAATTACTAGCGAAAGTCTGAATGCGTCAGGCTACGGCTTACTGCTTAAAACTGTTTCTGAATCACTTTAATATAGGGTCGTGAGAAACAGCAAATTAACTTTAAATATGAATTTGTAAGTACTAGATAACATTTTCGTATCATTTAACTATTTTTAATCTCATAATATTAAATACGACAAAAATAAACGTATCGCAAATGCGTATGCCATTCGAAGTTACAGGAGAAACAATTTATGAATTATATCCAATGAGAATTTTAAAATTCCCCCGCACCATATGTTTTACCTACATTTGTTACATTTACATAATCTTTCAATGCGTTATGATATTTTTTACTATTTCTGTTTTTTCCAAGCAGCTAAAATGTCTCTTTTTGCTTTGGTTCGAGCGACGTTCATCACGCTTTTTTGCAACGGACTGTGGAAAACGAGTTTGTTTCTTCCTGTTCTACGCGTATAGCATATACACTGACTACCAATAAGTATTTGGACACCTGTGATAGAAAAGGAAAACTAACTTTATTCAAAATCAATAGTTGGTAGAGCCTCCACGAGAGGTAATTACAGCGTGGACCCTCCGGGGCATACTTTCCACAAGTCTTTGTATGACAGCTAGTGGTATTTTCTTCCACTCGGCTTGCAGAAGACATAGAAGTTCCTTCACCGATTTTACACGGGTAGTGCACTCCTTAATTCGGCGATGCAACTCGTCCCAGAGGTTCTCGATAGGGTTCATGTCTGGAGTCTGGGCAGGCCAGTCCATTCGATGAACTCCATTGACACCATACCAAGCCTTGGTTAACGTCGAAACATGACAACTGGCATTGTCGTCCTGAAAGTAACAGGGATCCAACCCGTAAAACTGCCACAACGTAGGAAGGACATTGTCATCCAAAATAATGCAGTAGGCATCGGAGTTGAGCTTACCATGAATGAGGTCCAAGGGTCCCAGCCCATACCGGGAGAAACACCCTCAGACCATAATTCCATCTCCGCCAAACTTGACTGTTGGCACAATACATTTTGGCAGGAGACGTTCTCCAGGTAGACGCCAGACCCAGACCCTGCCATCCGAACGGTAAAGGGTGAACCTTGATTCGTCACTCCAAAGAACCGGTTTTCACTGATCTACGGTCCAATTTCTATGTGTTTTGCACCACATTAACCGAGCAGCGCGGTTGGACTTTGTGATCAAAGGCTTATGGGCAGCAGCACGACCATGAAAACCAAGCAGATGGGCTTCCTTACGGACGGTATTCATTGAAACAATACTCCCGGATGCCTGTTGAAACTCCTCGTGGATGAGGGCCATCGGTTGGGTGCGATTCTTCCGAATTTCTCTGGACAGCACTCGTCGGTCTCTATCTCCCAGTTTCGTTGGTCTGCCGACTCGGGTCACATTCCGACAATCACCGCTCACCTTCCACTTCTAAATCACATAGATTTTGGGTACTTCAGATCGCTAGATAATGTCCCTTAAGGATCGGCCACATTTGTGATACCCGATAATTATACCTTTCTCGAAATCAGAGAGCTCCGAACTGCGAGGCATCTTGCATGCGACTAAAGCCGAGTCAGTCAGTCAGTCAGTGATTTTATAGCCGAATTATTGCAAATAATGCAACTTTACCGGCTCAATGACAAAATTTGCCTAAAAAGGCCACAAGACGTTGAAAGTCCAGACAAATAAAAAATAAAAGAGCAAAGGTCAAAAGGGAAGCCACAAGTGACAAATACAAGACGACTGAAAAGATATACAATGCATAATAAATATAAAATATACAAGTTTAAATACGATACAGTATCATGAGTTACAAAACAGTTAATGTAAATTGAAAAGTATAAGTAAGGTAGGCACCAAACATGTACAGGATATTAAACATTGTGTGAACGGAAACCAGTCATGAATTTTTATTACGTGGGGAAGTTAGCACTCCGCGTGAGGAATGCTGCAAGTGCACGAAGGTCAACGTCCTCTTCAAGGATGATGTAATCAAACGTGTTGAAGTGCTTCAGTCGGTCACAATTTATGGCTTTATCGAAGAAATTTTTGTTCAATTTGTGCAGATATTTTTCCATAGTTTCAATTTGTAGATCCTTATGTAGCATATCGTTAGAAACATAAAAGTGAACTCCGGTAATTAATCTTAAGAATCTATTTTGAATAATTTGAAGAATTTTAATATCCTTTGCCTTATAGGCTGCCCATGCGGGTGAAGCGTATGTCATAATTGGACGAATAATAGCAGTGTATATGTGACGTTTTTTATAAAGGTCTAGTCTTGAATATTTTCCAAGTAAGGGAGTGAGGCTGTTAATTACTCCTATGGTCTTCTGTTTAATTTTTGCAATATGATCATTCCACTTAAAGGAGGTGTTCAGCACGATACCAAGGTACTTGGCTTTGGTGACAAGTGGTATTTTTTCATTAAATAATTTCAATTCACCATAGAATCCTTTGCGTGCATATCTTCTCCGGATGAGTAAAAGTTGAGACTTTGATGCATTAATAGCAATACGCCACTTGGTGCACCACGATTCAATGGAAGGCATAAATTTTTGAAGTTTTAATACTGCATGTTCAGCCCTAATGGATCTGACAGCCACTGCAGTATCGTCCGCATAGCAGCCGATAAAGCAGCCGCTAATCAGATCCAGGGACTAAAGCCGATGCTGTTTCCTACACGATATATACCGGCGGAGTCCGTGACGTACCTTAGGACCGCAGATATCATCATTTGCATAGGTGTCCAAATACTTATTGGTAGTATTCTTTTTATTACATAACCAATGTTAAATTCATAGTTGTCAATACTGACATTTCTAGCCATTTTTTAGAAATAAACATTTCTTTTGGACAAATATATAAATTATAACATCAGTAAGTAACTGTTGAAATACATTTTTTTTACATTTTCTCCAAAATCTAAAGGGCAAAGTTTACGTTGTTTATATATTTAAAATGCTTGTAACTTCTTCAAAAATTAGAATATTTGAACTCGTTTTTCTGCATACGGTGTAGTTACGTACATGGAGTATTACCAGAGTAAAAAAACAACTTCAATATTTTGGTTGATTTTTAGCTATTTTAAAGTCAACCGTCCCCTTAAGAGAATTTTGATTTTAGAGTGTTTGTTTATTTAAGATGAAAAAAAACTGTTACATTTTGTTTCTAATATTTTGCAAAACAGTGGGTGGTATCAAGAATTTCTTTGTAACTCCAGTTAACTGTGGGATACAAATTAATTGTTTAATTGTAATAAATAAAAAAATTAAACGTGTAATGACATGAGTTTGTTAATCATGGAAACGTTATACGTAATATATATACCATTACTATCAACGAATTAGAGATGTAAAATTTATTTACGAAACTTGCACTGAGTGCCAGGAAAAGAGATTTTCCCCCTTTCTCATTTTTAATACTGAAGTTTGGAGGGAAATAAATCCTTTCAGAGGCTTAAATGTCATGTAGCTTTTTTCTTTTTTTTCGTAACTGTATTACATGTGCTCGTATCGTCTTCCTATTTTTTGGTATATGTGTGTTTGCTGTAAAAATAAAATAATTGAATTGTTTTCACTTCGTGTGGTATTTACTTTTATCTTAATCTCTCAGATCTGAAATTTATACCAATGAAATGAAGGAAAGTTTCAACCAAATCATCGCCAAAAAACATGAAGAACTCGGCCCCATGACGTAAGTTGTTTTGTATTTACTTTATTTTAGATTACTACTCAGATTTTACAAAGATGTTTCTTTTTTCTTCATATTCTGGAAGAAAGGAAAGAATTTCACTGCTGCATCCCTTTTCATTGAAATCTGTGTCGTTCTTAGGATTTTCGAGGGAGCCGTAATGAGTTTTCACATCGGCTGTTATGGTTGAACTGTTACTATCAGTGCCAGATTTCTGCCTAGGCCTACAAGGGGCCCCGGTGGCGGAATCTTTACATAAGCTCAGAAGCCTGGCTTGAATTATCAAGAAGCTTTATCGAAAATATTATTATCATAAAGATTTTTAAATTTTAGGTTGAGTTCACTCTCTGTTATGTACATAGAGTCAGAAATAATTGACTATGATGACGTCATTCGTTCTTTTGCACGGAGGAAAGTTTGTCGTATGATTCTATGAATTTTATAGAATAACGTAACCATAGTAACATAGTCTGTATTATTCTGAATTCTGATGTTTATTGAAGTCATTAAAGTCGATTGAAATTGTATAATGCATTTAATTTGCTAAATTTCTAAAAAAGCTTCGAGATGGTGGGGGGCCCAAATGTTAAGTGCCTAGGAGCCCTGTGTCTCTAAGTCCGGGCCTGATTACAATGTTGTATTTTACCGATGTCTAAGTAGGTTTTAGGTTTTCGATGTTACCAAATTCGATTTGGAAATAAGATTTATGTTCGCAAGGAAGTCAGTTTTTTTGAAGGGGAAAAGCGACAGAAGGCTAAAATGGCAAGATTGAAAAACAGCAGGAGGAACGGGTTAAAATCCGATGTAGTTATTTATATAAATTTGTTCGCAAGATATAATGAACTTAATTATGCTTAATTATGGGTCGAAGTAACGACGAAGTACCCAAACGAAAGTACTGGGTTGGTTCATAAGTCCTGCCATTTTTTTTAGAAGTGAAAATTTTGCGTCAAAAACGAAACGTTTTGGCAACGCGTTATATATTATTCGCAGAGCCGTTGCTAGAGGGGGTGCAGCGCGTAAAAGTACGCGGGTGGCGAAAATCAGGTGCGGTCGGACTCTCGCGATACTACGCCTGATATTTTAAATTTATTAAATACATTGTAAGTACTTGTCTAATGTAAGTACTTTTTATGCAATTTGTCATATGTAAGTACTTATGTGAGTGCTAAAAAAAAATTTTATTAATCATTGAGCATTCTTATATTTTGGGGGCGAAAATATTAGGAAAGTATGTGGGCAGCCGAGGGTCTAGGAACGGCCCTTGTTATTGGATAGAGGATTATGTGCTCTACAAAAGAGTGTGTTTAGTTTTTTATGCAGGTATTCTTTTCATGTCATTAAAATAAAGTGTCAGAAGGATTAAAAAAAAAAGCACTTTCGACCCTTTTACTTTTTGCGTATACGCATAATCCGAGGTGCTGCATCTACAGAAGTTGCTCGAGAGATTTGGGAAGTAACCATGCCTCTTAGGACACCTTAAATCTGGTTCAAGCTATTCAAATACGGTGGTTTCTACAGTCAAGACATTGAACAATTTGTTGAACGTTGGGAAGAAGTTGTAAAGACCAACGGAAAATACACTACTTGATTGATTTGTTGTGCATTTCTTGTTTATTTTTGTAGAAACCTAAACTTAAAAAATCTGATGTCTACACCAGATGACTTCCTTCCACGGAATATTAAATTATACCCATTTTGCATTTCATTTAAACTTATTTTATTCAATTAAGTCTGTTTCATCGATAGCGCATAAACGACAATAAAATAAATGCCCTCTTTAGAATTCACTGTACTTGTTTACCACACCGACACTCTGGTGTTAGCTTCACTTAACAGCGTTACATCTCATTCATTTTATAACTCATCAGAACGCACAAAAATTATATATATCATTTGGAGAATTATCTAATCATTGCCACATGTTCCATTCAAATACTATAATCAATCTAAAAGGATGTATAAAAGAAATTAAACAAACAAACAAAAAGTTTTTCACAGACGATTCAGTAATTCTCCTTCAATTAATTCATTTCTCACTTCGTGACAAGGCAAAAATACATTAAAAACTCAAATTATCTATATTAAAACTTACCAAGTAAACCTTAAACACTTACTTCCTCGAACAAATTCCAGAAGGGATTAAGCGCGATTTAATTCGCAATAATAAAAAAGGTGTTATCTTTTTTGTTGCGAAGTTTAGTTTCTGTAGATTGGCAACAAATCCACTATTCTCCTAAGTTTCAAATGTAAACAACTATGGCTAAAACAACTATGCCATGAGAAAAATTATTAGGCTCAGCCGCACTTAAGCAACTTTTAAATTGTTGATAATTGTACAAATCTTGCATAGAGATTTACTAAAGGAATAAAAACCTTAACCGGAAGATAAGAACAATATAATTCATTCGTTTTTAAAGCAAAAAATGCGCAATTTACCAACATATCAGAATAAAAACTGAGCTCAACACTCCGTTACTCGGTTCACTGAGCTCAGTTTTTTAATTCTAATAAGATCTCAGTGAGCTCAGTTTTTTTTTGCTTATTCTTCACCAAAATATTTATATATTTATATATTTTGGTGCTGCCGATTGCAACCAAAATAGGAGGTGCTCATCTACATGTTACAGCAGTTCTATATACAAAATTTCAACGTTCTGAGGCTACTCGTTTTTGAGTTATGCGAGATACATACATACATACGTTTGTACGCACAGACGCCACGAAAAAATCTCTTCAGAATCCAGTTTAAATCAGTTTTATAATTTTTCGGGGAAAACGAGTCCTATGTTCTGGCCTTACACACGGGTGTCACTCAAAAGCATCTCTAAATTGCATTCGACAGCTGTCAAAATGGATATTTTTGATGAAATATGATATTCGAAATTTTTCGTGATTACAATACTTCCTTTTTACTTCATACAAGAAAGTAAAAAATAAATAAAACACAAGAACTTGTAGGCCAATGCAGTGCGTGGAGGTGCAACGTTAAAAGCTGTAAATAAAAACAGGAGCATTCGCTCCGACAACTGGTTCATTGGTTCCGGAATACCATTCTCAACAGCTTCGCTTTTCAGCTACTGATAAGCAAAGAAACTAACGTCCCTTAAATGGTGCGATAAACAGCTCAGCATGTGTTAAAATATCACGATTGACTGGAACAGTTTTATAACAGAGGTTTGTTTACTAGATTTACTTCGACAACCTAAAGGACAAATACGTAGGCCTGAAAAAAGAGTTAAAATTCACGAGAATTTGCTAGTGTGACGTAAAAAACACCGCTGGCAGGGTACCTCCACAACAGGCCCACCAGAAGCCGAGCGGTAAAACCGCTGAACACCGGTAGTTCGGTCCGAGTTCAAATCCCATGAACAGGCTGCGTGCAAAGGATTTTCGTGGTTTTCCCCACATGTAATATGTATACGAGCCAGAAGTTTCCCTTAGAAAGTCCTCCACGAAAGCATCCTTCCCTTAGGCACATACCCCTCGAGTGCTTTAGCGTATCAAATACACTACACATTCAAATACACTTCAACAATTGTGGATATCCGGCGAGTCATGCTGTGAAAGTGGCAAGAATTTTCATGTTTAGGTTCCAAATCGGGAAGCAGGCACTGATATCAACGATTGTAGACCTATGTAGTATAAGGATCCACAGTATATTCAGGATGCTGGCAAACTTATAAAAGACACGAGCTTGAAAAGGCTGGTTACAGCTATTTAACTGTAACAGCTATTTAACACATTTAATTTTATTAATCCAACAACGGACACCCAAAGTGTGGAAAGATTGTGGGGTTCTGTTAAATGGTGAAACAAAAAGCAAAGGTTTATGGCTCGACACCACCTAGAGTTGTATCTTTCGAAATTCATGCGGCGGAAATTATCTGGGAAAGATACACATTTCGATGCCGTATGTAAAAGCGATCGCGGAGATATGGCAGTCATAAACCGTATGCGAATAGTTTAAACTTGGCGATAATCTTGGCGCCGTTTTGATAAAGGCGGGGGGGAGGGTGAAAATCAAGTAGTACCAAAAATACTTCTATATCATAAGCAAAAATTTAGAGAGCAGAAAATAAAATGCTATGTATTTATTCAATGTTAAACTGACAAAAACTTTGAATATAGAATTTTACGACAGCTGATATCAAAATTCTGTAGTATGCCTATAATGTGTAACTTCAGAGATATTTCTTATAAATTATTCAAATGATATTTTAATTTTCGCATATAGATAATGTACACTGCGCAAAAAAAAAGGGGGGACAGTTCTATGTCTCTCGTTCTACTGGGCTGATTGACGAAATTCAAATTGCGTTTTTCATGTCTCGAAAGCGCGACTTAAATATGTATTAGATTTATATATAGGATTATTCAAATATAGGTATTTTGACACAAAATCGGACGTTTTCTGAAATGACATGCCACGTTTCTTCCATATTTCGATTCTGCGACTCAAATTATGCCAAACTCTTAAGTTTTGTAAAAACCGCACGAGTAGTTTCTAAAAAATGAGCCCTCAAAATTTTAGCTCTTGGATGTTAATTCAATTTGGTTTGTATTTATTAATATCTCTTCTTTTATGAAACTTGTTTGATTCCTTCGTACACAGTTCGAAATTTAGGTTCATTCCAAATAAAATTCCCCATTTTTTATGATATATTTTTTAAATTTTTATTTCTAAATAATTTTTTTTTATTTTTCGAAAAAACTTTTGGATTATAACCTGTAACATTTTTACAGTGATCTTAAAGTAGTTGTATTTCTAAGCATATTTGCAAAAAATTAGAGCTTTTTATTCAAAATTTCCGAAGATATACGCAAATTTATTTATTGGCGCGTTTTGAAATTTGGCATATTTGTTGAAAGCGATAATAACGAAAATGTGGTTATTTGAAGGAATGATGTAACATTTTTTCCGCTCCTGTGCAATGGAAGGGAAAGGAAAATAGGTTGCCACATATGAAGAAGTTCGCCAAGTGAATTATTTTTGGCTCAAAGTGAAAAAATGCGTCACATTAAATTTTTGAATTTCTCCGTAAATTTCGCACTAAATATTACAAAATTTAATATTTAGCCATAATTTGAGTCGTAGAATCGAAATATGGAAAAAAATTGGTATGTTATTTTAGAAAAAATCCTATTTTGTATCAAAATACCTATATTAGAACAGTGTACTTACTGTTTGCGAATGAGAATAAAATCACCGAGGTATGAAAATCGTAATTCAAATAATAGAAGTGTTAACAAGGTACAGAAAAGTAATAAAAGTTCTAGTAAAACTGCTATAGCAAAATATAATTTGTAGCCTAAGCAATAACCCAGTTGCCATAAAAAAAATGAGAAAATTTTATTTAAAGTACATTGTTTCTAAAGTGTCATTTTTGCATTGCTCAAAATGTATTATTGCGAAACAGAGCGTAAATCAAAGATCTTACGCTTCCTGCGCTGGCAACAGTTTCGTATTTTCTTCCGTAAATGAAAATCCTGTCCTCTTTCAAAATTTAAAGCCTGGAAAACAAAAAAAATATATATATATATATTTACTGAATTCAAATTTAAAAAATTCTTAAGCCAGAACGCTATTGGCCTTGAACCAGATCGTTATGGCTTTTACTGGCCTTGGCCTTCATCTGCATGCAGGGTTTGACGCTTGACTGCAACTCTTCATTTGCACTATAAAAATGTAACTATGATTTAAACCGAATAATAGCACTTTTTTTTTTACTTTGATTGCAGATTATTCGGTTTCAGGAGAATTGGGAACATATGCATAGAACGTTTTTCATATTTCTATCAAACATAATAAAGAGCGTTTTCTTCTATAATGCGTTTCCAAGATATAAAGATATATAATTTAAATTGAGATCTTGAAAGTATTATTGCAACCAATACATAATTGATATTTAGATTTTTTACAAAGAAATACTTTTGTTATTTTTAATAGCATTTTTACATTTTCAGTTTCCAGGAGAAGGCAGTATCGCTGCTATTTCTTCTTCTCGTCATGCTGTGGATATTTCGAGATCCCCATTTCATATCTGGATGGGGAACCGCTTTCCCAGTGTAAGTCGACTTATTTTCCTTATATTTAACCTTAACTTATTTCTTCACTTCACTGAACATGATTCTGAGCATGTAATCATTTACTGCTGATATCCGATAAGACAGGAAGATATCGTATACAGTGAAATTTGTTTAACACGAAACTGAGGAGACTGAAATATTTTTCCGTGTTAAAAGAATTTCGAGTTAAAGGATATTGCCAAATATATATATATATATATATATTGGATATGAAATATATGAGAGAATTACTTAAGGATTGTAAGAACCATGATCCCCTACCTATTTCCATTTTTATGAATTTGCAAATTTTATAATATACATTTGGAACAGAAAAAGTAAAAACGTTGAAAATATAAAAACAGTGAAAACCAAAGTTAATTTTTTTTTTATTTAAAGATCCAAACAGAACTTGTGAAGGGAAAAGTGTTCTGAAGCTTTAAACAAAGTCAATTAACTGAACAACAAGAACCGGGTTTCATTGCGATCAACTCACTGAGACCTCTGTCGTCAATTAGCATAATCGTTATTAATTCTAAAAATTTTTTTTTTGTATACAATACTTCAAAATATCTATACAATTTTGAGGGTCTCATTGAATTGGTCTCTTTTTCCTACCCGTTTTTGTTGTCCGAACACAAATAGAAACAAATGATACAAGGAAAAACTTACCTGTAATGCCGAAATAAAACATTTATAATCAAGCGAAATAAAACATTATAATCAATCAAAATAAAACATTTATAATCAATGCACTACCCGCAGATTTTTCTACTAGTTTTCCTAGTTTTTTTCTCTCAACAACAAAGAAAAAATTTGTCAACTTTCTTATATATATATATATAAGAAA
>KK120124.1:67941-85202 GCA_000611955.2 Stegodyphus mimosarum
CCAAAATTAATTGGAGTACATTTTATGTACACAGTTATCAATATATGCATTCAATGAAACAAAAGCATCCACAAGAACTTGATGAAATTTAATACAAAATTTTCACGTTTTTTGAAAAATAATCTGATATTTTTCTGTGCATTGCCTTTTTTATCATCAAATTGTCAACAAATTGTTTAGTGTCTTTCATTTTGTTATTTATTTCACCATTGGAATGTGCCTCTAATAAAACTGCACTATACTTTTCTTGATGTTCCCCATTTTGGCTGACGTGGGAACAGGACCTGCATTATTCATTTCATTTTCATCATGGGAATCTGCATCTTTGAGCTTTGAACGAACTCCAAAATGTCTTTGTTTTCTATAATTGGGCTGTACACACATTATCCTCTTCTACTGCAACGAATTCTTCCGATGATACAGTAGGACAGTCCAATAATACAGAAACTTTCTCAAACATTTCATTAAGTATCGGCTTAATTTCAACATCCTCCTTCTCAATTTCTTTTGGCGCCAAAGAATCTGATAATGTTGAAAATCCTGCATGACGAAGACAATTTTCAGTCGTCCTTGGAGTCGTACAATATATGAAGAGCATCTAATAAATTGATCGAAGACATTTTTCGCTTCATATTCTCCAAGTATTGAAGGCAACGTAGACTGAAACAAATTTGCTGTCATGGTCGGTAAAACTTTGTTAGCTTCACCGCAGACATTTTTAGTACTATGCCATTTCTTTCCTTGAAACGTTCCAATCACCCTAGATTTGCAGAAAGTGTAATACCCATTTGTTTAGCAAATCTTTTTTCTAGCATTAAAGGTCCTGATAGGGGAGCATTCTGAGATCTCGCTTGTTTGAACCAAACAAGTAAACCCATCTCTAAATCCTCCGTTCTTATCCGTTTTTGCTCTTGCTCAAACTTATTCCATTCAAACTTTTCCGTAATTTGCTCTCTGTTTTAATTACTGTTGATAATGTAGAGTTCGCAATATCAAAATCTTTACAGATTTCCGTTTTCGTCTTCTGTTTTTGATCAACAATCTTAAGAAGCTCTATCTTCATTTTAAGCGAAATAGCAGTTGGCTTTCCCCCTGAGCTCTTTACCATTGCGCTCGTAAAAGATTTTTCTTTAAAAAAAAAAAAACGCGAACCAAACTCTCTGGTTTTTTTTTACTCACACTGCGATGTACGCATCAGCGAATTCCAAAGCCAACTGTTGAGAGATGAGATGTTTTTGTGTGACGTTTTGTAGGGGTGGAGGGTGAAAGTAGCTTATATATAAACAAAATTGACTTTTGTCTCAGTCTGTTCCGAGTATATTTCAAAGCCACGTTAGCCTCCTTTCTATGAAACGTGCGAAACCACCTTTCTTTCATTTCATAACCCTATGTTGTTCATTCCCAGAAGGTAAATCTTTTCGTCTTAAGCGATTTTCGCTTCGTGTTAAGAGAAAAAAAAATGCATGAAAATATATAGTAATTTGTTGGCTCCGTTGTATTACTTCGTGTTAATCGATATTTCGGCTTGAGTGTTTTCACGTTCGTATTTCACTGTACATGTAGAAAAATTGATTTCGTAGATGTTGATCCATAATGAAAAGCAAATTTGACAGCCGAGGCAGATTTAAGAAAAAGTTGTTCGTAGCAATTTTAAATTTTCATTTTTATTTTAATTAGCATTTGCTGTCACAGATAACTTGGCATATTCACCGTGTCTGTTCCAGAACATTTAAGTTTTTGATATCGTTGCAGTAAGAAACGAGCAGCGCTCTAGACAGGCCGAGAAGCAGAAGCGAATTCCACCTCCATTCAGGGCGAAATCTTAATTCAGAGGGATTTAGTTTTGCTTTCGATATATTTTGATTGGCTAATTAAATTTTAATATCATTACTGGCTGTAAGCTTCTGTAAGTGATTTTCGTCAGAGCTGTATATAAAAGTCATATAGTATGGATTCATCTAGAAATGACGCAAGTTTATTATAAGCAATTATTGTTTTTAGAATAGAAAGAGGAAATAGCCAAATTAAAATGAAGCGTCAAGAGGATATTCCAAATTTAAGTTTGAATTCTGATTGCACATTCCTTTAGCTGTAAGCTCTTTACTCATAATTAATGTAAACGATTGCTGTAGACTACCGTTGCTGAGCAATAATTTCACATTTTAGTTTTTTCTTTAAAAAGAAAAATAAAGTCTGAAAGGTCTTAGATTTTAAATTACTTCCAAAGACGTGTTTTTTTAGAATTTTGTGTCTTATCTTTATTTATTAACTATCATGTTCTTCGCACTTAAACTATAAAATTCAGTTAAGGAACAATATCGCAAAATAATTTTAAACTGAGCCTATCTTTGGAATTTCCTACACACAGTCTCACGCGCTGCAGATAAAAATGTTTTTTCTGTACAACGTTGCCATTGTTCGCTTTGAAATCCTCAAGTTTGTTCATCAAAAATTCGTTAAAGTTTTACAAAATATGAAATCGATAATAAAACAAATTCCCAAATTTCAAATTTATGCTTCCAGGTGCCCATATTCGCAGCAGGATGACGTCATTCAAAATTCGATGGTTCTAGGTACCGTCGTTTTATCACAATGCGAGAAATATGCATACATTTATGCAGATTCTTCGTTATTTAATTTCTTTAAATATAATACAGGGCTGCAAGATTTGGTGGCAACAGTTTGAAAAGTGAACCGACATTTAATCTTTCCGACGCAAAATTGCAAAACGAAAACAATAGTCCTTCAGGAGCAAAGCCGCTTTGGACTAAAAAAAAATCCTTTTTGTAAATCTAAACCCATCTCTGTTTCTCATAAGAAGTACCAGTAAGGGTATAAGGTATTTCTCCCGCCTTCTTCGCATGCCTTCGTGGTGTAGTGGTCTGCATGCTCGACGCGTAACCGAGAGGTCCGTGGTTCGATTCCCGGCGAAGGCGTTGCTCATGTCTCCTGCTTCGTAATAACCTAATGTCTCTACAAGGGAAGGAAGGAGAGAAAAGGATAAAAGTGGGCAAGAGAGGTTTCTCAAGTTTTTAATATTACACCTCTTTTTAACAGTCTACCAGGGGCCGAGTGGTAAAATCGCTAAACAGTGGTTCCGGTCTGGGTTCCATTGGAAGTGAACAGGTTGGCTGCCTGGGCGTTTTTGTGATTTTTCCCATGTGTAACGTGTATGCGAGCCGGATTTCCATTAGAAAGTCCTCCACGAGGGTACCTCTCTCCTTAGGCAGGTAGCCCTCGTGTGTTTTGCCATAATCAGTTGAATCAAACAAAACCACCCTTTTTTAAATTTTGTAATATTAATTTTTTATAGGAAAAAATGTTCATTATTATCTGTTTCTTCTAGGAAAATTTCAGATGCTACTCCGGCAATGCTCATCCCTGCACTCTTGTTTTTGATACCAGCTGATCCTTGGAGAATGGGCCAAAGTCCACCCTTATTAGAGTGGAAAACCATACAGCAGAAAGTCCCTTGGGGAGTGATTATTCTGTTGGGGGGCGGTTTTGCCCTCGCTTCAGCCTCTGAGGTAATAACACTGTTTTAATTAGCCGTTTGTTTGCGCGATATACTTGAATTAATAATTACTAAGTTTCATCTGTTGCAACAGCATCAAGTATTAAAACAGTTTTCCTTATCTGATTAATAGACTAGCGGAAAAAATTTAAAAGAACAGCTATAAATACTCATGTAACTTGAATGATTTCGTAGCTAAGAGCATGGAAGTTGGTCAATATATTTAATTTGTCATGTCTGGTATATCTTTCAAATGCAGAACTAGCTATTTGTACAAAAAATAATCCTCCTTCTCCCAATGGCGGGCCGAAGCCGTCCGTAGACGTTGACCACTACTAAACCACTACGAAAGCGGTGGCCACTTTAGTATGGAGGCATCTAATAGGGGGGCCACCGTTGCCTCCTATGAAGGGTCGGACAAATTACATCCGTGCCTTTATAAGGTATATCTCCCACATTCTCAGCGTGCCTTCGTGGTGTAATGGTCAGCACACTGAGCCGGTATTTCAGAGGTCCGCGGTTCGATTCCCAGCGAAGGCGTTGCACATTTTTCATCTCTCCGGCTCCTAAAAAACCTAATGTCTCTACACCTTCTCCAGGATTCGAACCCGGGCCTTTCGGTGCGGCAGTCAGAGTCACTAACCACTTTTCTCCCATCTGTGCGACACAAAAAAATAAATTAAAAAAAGAACTTAGGAAATGTGGTATAAAGTTTGTGTTACAACCTTTTAGGATACATAAAAAAATAAATAAGGTATGTGGTCATCTCTAACCAAAATGCAAGGCTTACAACGATTTTCCATGCTGCGCATTAGACTTTGAGTCCAGGAGTTCCTGCAGCATAAAGTGTATTCAAGATGAACAGTACCTTGCAGTTCCTAGAGGGTGATGGTGCTAGTCGGCGTCCTAATGCAGCCCAAACATCCTCAATCAGATTCATATACTGAGAATATGCAAGTTCCGTAGAAGGTCCAAGGCCCGTTCTTTTCTACGGACCTTGAAGAATATGTGGGGCACTCCGTTCGCTGGATTCTTCTTTACTCTCAAGATCATCAGTTACTAGTGCATCGCAATGAGGACGAGCATTATTGTTTATCAGAAGGAAGTTTTTATATATTTCTTCCCGTGTTTGAATCCCTGAGAAGGCATGAATATTTCTAAATCTATAGTGTCCGGGCGGCATACAGGCACTCTAAATATGGGCGAACCGAAAGTCCTCCCGAGAGTTCAGTGGTAGGGGAAGAGGATCGGGAGACCTTCGGACCCGTCCCCTCCTCGAGGTGTTCTCCATCAAAATTGGGAGCGGTACTAAGCTAAATCGCACCGTCACCTGTAAGGTACTCAAGGCTGTTGCCAACGACAGGCGTATCTTGCGTTCGTTGCCACGAGGAATTTCGTGGCTTGGGCTAACTATATGTCAGACAAGTGAGCATTAGTCAACAACAGCAGATTTCTTGCCTAAACAATTTTACACGAGGATGAAGAACCCCATCTTTATATATTGCAGCATTCATGATTAAACTTGGTAAAAATGTGTAGGTCAGTGCGGCCATTCAAATTACTAATATCCTCCCATGCCATGTTTTCGTCGTTTTTTGTACTGTTTTATACATTTCATTGTTCTTTTCGGGCTTAATACGCGTGTTTTGCTCTCTTCAGATTGTGACACATTTGGAGTCGCTCTTCAAACAAAAAAGAGACTCGTCGGTAAAGAAAACTCAACTCTAGTCCACGATACTTCCATCCCGATGATTTCTGCAACATTGCAAACGAGCGCTCACTGAGCTCATGATTAATGGGACAGAAACCATGAGTTTTCTCCCATATAACTCTCTTTTATGCCGCCTGTCACTGACGCTATGTTTGGATGGTGGAGTTTCTGTAGTTGCAACGAATCCTCTTGCAGTTGCTTGTAACAGAGATTTCCAGAAATCGATTTCACTTGCCAGAAAACTTAAGTATATTCTAATCCGATATCTAATGAAACATTCTTCATATACTCAACTGTAATTAAACATATTTAATTGTTTTATTTATTAATTTAATTATTAATTTACATTTAGCTTGATAGGTGGCAAAATCACGCTCGACGAATCGACGAGTACCCAAAAATGTTAAGTAACATAGCTTGAAGTACGTTTTAATAGTCTTCCTAACATCATGTGATATGCATTGGAAAAACTGGTATTATCTTCCTCGGAACATATTAGCTAATTTCATATCTATAATAAAATTCTTTTAATATCTTTTAAAAATGTTTCATGCATAATTTTTTAACTGATAATGTTGACTGTCTCGACAGAAGTCCGGTTTGTCCAAATGGGTGACGAGGCAGCTTCTGTCGCTGAACATTTCTTCACCTCTCCCAGTTGTTTCTCTTTTGTCCATCATGACAGCTGTACTCACGGAATTCACCAGCAACGTAGCCACCGCTAACGTATTGCTTCCTGTCGTCGCAGAACTGGTAAGTAGGTCTTATTCAAACTCATTATACGATCTGTCGAAATCAGTTTCAGGATACGATACATAGCAGCGTATCGTTTATCATAGCATTTGGAGATGCGACGTAATAGTATTCGCTAAGATTTAAAACAGGCAAAAAGGTAACCCTAGTTTAGCGTAGATTTTAAATTAAAATTCGATTGATTTCGAACGGCATCAGACACAATCCCTGTTCTCCAGAAGCAAAAATATTTTTCTCGATCTCCCTTGAAATCGGTCCACCAGTGACTGGCAGTTTCACATGATTTGAATCCTGGCGAATCCAGTAGCTGCATAGTTTGTTTTGGTAGTTCCCCCCCCCGTGTAATGTGGATGTGAACTAGTTTGCCTTAAAAAGTCCTCCATGAAGGCATGCCTTCCCATAGGCAGATAGCCGTTGAGTTGCTTTCTCTTAATCAATTAACCTAATCTAGGTTAAATCGATCGAGCTTTTTTTCAAAAATCTACGCCGAACTACAATTCCCCTTTTTGCCTTGTTTTTATACCAGATTGATTCTCAAAGATATTTTGAAATTTCCAATGCAAACTATTAATGAAATTTCATGGAGTAACGATTTCTGTTTCTTTGCAACTTCACACTGTATTTAAAAAAAAATTAGTTGTACAAAATTGCGATGAATACGTTTCAAATCAAACTTTTTTTTCTTTCTAAAAAGGCGTTTTTCAACGGATTAACGCATTCAGTTTCGTAAAACCTTCACATTTTTTAAAAAACATTATTTTTTAATTCTCGGTGAATTCTTATTTAAATCCTAGCAAATTCAAGTCTGCTTTCTTCTCCTGTTTACAAAGACTTTTGTTATTTTCCTGAACCATAAATTTTATTCTTCCAAATGTATGTTCTTTACATGTTTCTCTAGAACCGTCTACATATCTAAATCTGATATCAAGACACTCAGAAGCCTCAGGATCTGAAGAATAAATATTCCATATAACAATTACCTTAACATTTCTTCTTTCTAGTGATCTTTACGACGATGTTCTGTAAAAATGCTGAAAAAAAAATTATTTTCTTGAATAGCAGATTTTTACGATATACTTTCAGAATACTTTTCTCCTAGTTTTTAAGGGAATTAATTCTAACATAATCTTTTCTTTATATTACATTACATATAATACTGCATATATTACAGATATATATATATATATCACAGTAAATTTATCATTGTACAGTGTAATGTTGTTATTTATATTTACTGTAATATTTATTATATGTCAAAAATGTAATTATGTATTATTGATCTGAATTTTTTCTAAAAAATTTCCTTTAGATTTTAAATAAATGCGAAGAAATCAATCATGCGTTGAAAAAAATACAAAATCTCTTCTTATGTTAATGAAGCATTAATGCGAACTTATTATGTCTGTATTCAAAATAGAATTTAATGAAATATTAAAACGAATTGAATGCAATCAAGGGCAACATTCATTTTTAACTCTGTCGTTATAATGATATTCTGTCACATTAATTACTTTATCTTGGCGATTACTATGCTGCGGATTTATTCATAAAATTACTTTTATTTTAAAACTTTTTAATTCTTAATTTTTTTTAAAAAAGAATATTTTTTCGATTTAGTTTTTTCAAGTGGTTTCTTTTAATATTTTTTTCTGAATATTTACGTGTTCAAAATATATGTATGTGTGAAGATTTGTATGCATTCGTGCATGTAATATACATAACAAAAAAAATCTGTTTTGTGGTATATGTGTGTTAATCAATGTCAAAATTTTCGGTTTCTGCCAAGGGCATGACGATATTTTTCCAATAAATGTCTGTCCCCTTGCTACAACCATGTGCGTTTCTCTATTCGTTTAAGCAGGTGTTCATTCTTTCTCTTTTGGCTTCGACTTGTTCGGTATTCGTTATTTTCTTATTGAATCTATGGGATTTATGAAATAACAAAGCAGAAGTCGTTCGCTCTTTTTCACAAGCTCAGACGAGTGCTGAACCATCGATAACGTTCTTATTCAAATGCCTTAAATTGAAAATCACTAAAAGAAATATGTTTTGGAAAGGCAAAATTGGAAAATGCAGACAGGCATTAAGAGTAAGATTAGAGAATTATCTAAGTTTGAAAGGAAGCATTATCATTTTTATAGCAGCCATACAATTCCGTTATTATTACGACAAGGTGTTAACATCAGTCAAATGTTAAGCAGGAGAATAGCTATCTTGGCACATTAAGGAATTAGATACCTTTAAAATGTCAAAAATGGGTACTTACATATTATCCTGTCGACCGATAAACTATCGCCATGTAGCGCGATTTAGCGCCATGACATTTACGCTTTCGTTTGATGCAACTCCGAATCATTCGCGAGAAGACACCTTAGCTTTTATGAACAAAGATATAAATTAATTATAATTGCTGTATTTTTCTTGCATTTTGAAAAAATCTGATCTGTACACCACATGACTTTCTTGTACGGAATATTAAATTACACGCAATTTTCCTGCATTTCATTTAAACGTATTGAATTAACAGTTAACGAATTTTGAATTAAATCGACTTCGTCGATAGCGCACAGCCACAATAGAATAAATGCGTTCTTTAAAGTTCACTATATTTAATTTACCGTAGCCACACTTCGGCGCTAGGTTCACTTAACAGCCGTTACATGTCATTGTATAACTCAGAGTGAGCAAAAATTATAGCATCTGAAGAATTATCACGCGTTCTATTCAAATACTATAATAAATCGAAAACGATGTATAAAAAAAAGTAAACAAATAAAAAAGGAACAGTTTTTCACAGATGGTTCAGCGCCGCTTACCTAATACGCATGCGCTACTTATTAATTCAATTCTCACTTCGCGGTAAGGCAAAAATACATGAAAATTCGAAATATTTTCATTAAAAATTGAATATAGCAAAACATAAAACGTCAAGTACAGTTAAAACAATAAAAAAACAATTTTTACAGTTAAAATTACTATTTTTAAGCAAAAACCAGCTAATAACTTAAATGATAATTCCAGAATGAATCAAGCATAATTTAATTCGCGATAATAAACGAAGACGTTACTTTGTTGTTGCGAAGCTTAGTTTCTCTAGATTGGCAACAAATCCACTCTTCTGCTAATCTTCAAATGTAAACAAGTATGTCCGCTATCATAACAAAAAAATTAGGATTAGCCGCACTTAAAAAACTTATAAATTGTTGATAATTCCATATTTAATGCGTGCAGGTTAACTAAGGGCATAAAAACGTAACCGAAAGCTAAGAGCAACATAATTCAATCATTTTTAAAGCAAAAAATGCATAATTTACAAACTTATAAGACTAAACAAACTGAGCTCACTGAGCCGAGTAACAGAGTGGATATATATTTATATATCTATACATGCATACATATATTTATATACATTTGGTGTGGCCGATTGCAACCAAAATGCGAGGTGCACATCTACATGTTACAGCAGCCCTATATACAAAATTTCGACGTTCTGATGCTACTCGTTTTTGAGTTATGCAAGATACATACATACATACGTACGCACAGACGCCATGAAAAAATCTCTTCAGAATCCATTTTAAATCAGTTTTATAATTATTTTGGGGTAAAAACGTTCTTTATTCTGTCCTTACGTTTAGATATTACCCAAAAACATTCTTAAATTGCATTCGATAGCGGTCAAAATAGATATTTTCGTTAAAATATGATGCCCGAAATTTTTCGCGATTACAATACTTCCTTTTTACTTCGTACAAGGAAGTAAACAGGGTTTAAAATCTGGTACCTCCCTTCTACAGAACATCAAACTGTGGATTATTTTCAAAGTTATGGAATCCTACCATCAAGAAAAGGTACTTACGTATTATTATATCAACATATTGCATTTACTCCTTTTACTTTACATTCCAGGTATTCAAATATTTTAAATAAAATACTTTCTCTGCCATCGGTATAAAATTATAATAACACTACAGGCAGCAGCGTCGATAAAAAAAATCAATCATTGTTTTTAATTGATTTGTTTTCTTTTCAAATTACAAAAGCAATATATAATTAAAATGACTTTCTTTAAAAATGATAGAACTGTATTTTCTGAAAAGTAAAATTTTTCCTTTTTTGAAACAATAACATCAACTAATTTTACAACGTAAAAGTTAAACGTTTTTACACGTTTTAATGTTTTTATGCGAAAATCATTTAATCTGATTATTTTATACTCATATAGAGTTTAAGCCAATTGTTCAAAATTCCTTTGACATTCCGAACAACAGTTTCGTAGGAAACGTGCATGCGAGCAGATGTGTTATAATTTTGAAAAATCAAAAATTAAAAACATATTTTTCAAATTCCTGTAAATACGCATTATTTTTAATATTAATAAAGAAATATAAAAATATATTTATAGTGCCCCCATGCAGCACAGAAACTATATATTTACGAACATCTATGCATTCTACGGGATACGAACACCGGCCGCATATAAGCATTCTGTACCGCGCCACGCGCATAGGAAAAAAAATCGTACTTGTGATTGGGCATACTTTTTGATGACATCATTTTCTCTTGGAGTAATGACGTTTAAGTGGAATTCTTACCATTTTGTTTTCGTTGAAGGACGCACATGAGAGACACGGAAGCGTGAAAATTATCGTTTGTTTTCTTTGAAACGCAAAAATTTAGCTGCAGCGTTCTGCATATGGCTTCCTATTTCATGGAATAGTAAAATTATAAAATCTTTCATCATCCTATTTCTCTGCTCCAAATCTATAGTAGTCTAACTTCAAAAATAAATTTTACTTTTTCAGACTGATTATAAATATTGTGAATGTACTGTGTACTATGTTAGCTCCCGACGTATTTTTGAAAACTGATTTGTCTCATGCTTTCGAAGATTGTATCTGTAGAGAATGGATATATAATGAACATGAAATAATACTTTTTGTATCTAAAGGGAAAAAAAACACTATATTTTTTATATTTAATTCACCTCACTATAGTGTTGCTAGAAGTGTAATTTCATAGCAAGAAAAGTACAGAGCGCATAATAATCTTTTTGGTGCTGTTATTAAAATATAAACAAGCAGTATGAAGGTGTACCCTCCAGCCCAAGCAAAGTCAAGGCGTTCCTAAGCGTAGAAGAAATGATGTCATTAGAGGCCATATCCAATCACAAGGAGGAAATTTTTCCTATGTGCGTGGCGCGGTACAGAATGCTTATATGCACCCCGGCCCTTCGGCTGTCAGCGTCGCTAAAAACTATCTCTATTTAAATTTATCTATCTAAACTATTTAAGGCTGATCTATTTAAAGATTATTGCATACATTATCACCATACTTTTAATTGAATCTGTGAAATGTGAGCGGAAGAAATTTAGTTATAATTCTATAACTTATTAAATCAAAAGTTCAATAACGCGCCATTTTCTACAGATATAGTCAGTCAAAATATCTTAATTCTAATCAGCCAGTTCAGAGAAGCCATCCTTGCGAGCAGGAGGATCATATTTTCTCGAAATCGTGATTGAAAAGTGAAAGATCAGCTGTTCTCTTTCTGCTACATGTCAAATTTTTGGATTTCCATGTCAAGTCCTTCGAATATATCTACAAATATTATAAAAAATATGGTAAAACTTTTGAAGAAAGGAGAAAATATAGCATCAAATATGCCTTAGTTTTCCACGGCAAGCTCCAAACCGTGTTTATCGCGTGCAGAATTAGATAGCTACTTTATGATAGATTATACACGAATCTAGAGAGTGTTTATTTACTAATTTATGTAGGAAAGCTGTTTCTCATAACACTGGTAAAATAGGCAGCCTGTTTTTTTGTATGGTCGATTGAAATATTCTTTGCTGGCAGAAAGACAGTTTGAAAAAGATAATTGCCGTTAGGCTAAGAACAAATACAAACGCCGCACAACCGAGATAGTTTTTAGCGACGCTGACTGCCGTAAGGAAGGGCCCGGGTTCGAATTAAGAAAAAAGCATAGATGTTCGTAAATACATAGCGTCTGTGCAGCATGGGAGTACTATAAATATGCGGCGAGCCGAAAGTCTTCTCGAGAGGTTGTTGGTAGGGGAAAAGGTATGGGAGACCCTCGGATCCTTTCCCTCGGGGTGCTCTCGTTCAAAATTGGTGGGGATGGGAATTGAGCTTAGGTCTTCGCTTATTCAATAGGTATACGACCCTAAAGTCTTTACCTATCTATAACTGTCCTTAGTAGGAATCCTAAAAGTGAAAAAACAAATTCCAAAAGTTGGAATAAACCTGTACACTTGAAGTGGAATTGAGCTAAAGTAGAGCTGTCACATATATGGTGTTGAAGACAGGCACGCTTGACTCCTTGCTACGTTGGGTGTCATAGGCTTGTGCTGACCTTTGTCAGACAAGTGAGATTGGTGAAAACAACAATAGAAATATAAGATATCGCCTAAAGTGCGTGCGTAGCCAAGAGTGTGGTTCAGATGACTTATTTAGAGTAAAAGCCGGTTTACACTTCTCCGAGTGACTCGTAGCCGGGAGCCGCTCGTTACGACTTCCCGGATAATGTAAACGCCCACTTCGACCGAGTAGAAACGTAGGGAAGAGGTGTCAGCGAGTCCGTTTCTACTTTGAACCAGTTGAAAATCTATCCGGGCAGTAACTCCGAGTAGTGTTCGCAGAGACGCCGTGCCCAATTTTTTCGTCATATCGAAAATGCCGAGATGGAGCGATAATCTAACTATGGCGTTTTTTAATGCATATACATCTTGTGAAGTATTATGGGATACTTCACTACCCGAATATTACGACCATTGTTTACTAATACCTAAATATAACGTGAATAGATCGGAATGAATTTAGGTTTTTGATATTGTAGAAAAAACATAGAAGAAAATTAAATTAGGGTATCGGATTCAAAATATTTATTTTAAGCATATTTATTTCTGAATTTTCTTTAATCAAAAAACAATTAAAATATATGTTATTCATCTACCCACTAAAATACAGTTTTCAATTGAAAAAATGAGTGTAAGGGCAAACATTTATTTTATTTTGTTGATATAAATTTCGAAAAGCGAGTTTCTACTCATGGCCAATTACACATAAAATATAATCTAAAAATTTTGAAATTCTGTTTTATAGACTTTCTTTTTTATTTGAACCACAAATCAGATTGTATTTACAAACGATCGGAAGTATTGAAATAAAAACCGCCGACAGAAGGGGTATGAGGCTATTATTAACATGTTAAAATCCGAGTGTGTTAGAAAGTTCAAGCAAAAGATTAATAATTTTCGCTCAACCTCATACACAGAAAATGGCCTCAAGCACTTCTGAAATAAATATTCTGATTGTGCATTTTGGCACTCGATTCTTTTAATGAGTGACCATTTCAAATAAAGTTTCAAATTATCCTTCACCCATGCTGATGAAGTTTTTGTAACTCTAGATATTCTCACCCCGAAGTTCATTTAAAAGTTGATTTAATGCTCCCAATTCATCACGGCGAACTACACAGTTACGGTTTGATTTCCTTTTCTTTTTCTCCCCCCCAAAGCAGAAATTAATTCCTTGGAAATTGCTTCACAAACTTCATGCACAGCAAGCTGCAAGTCGGTATCCATTTTGCAAACCAACGGAGGCGAGGTATCAGTCCGCTCTGATTGCTGTAAACGATCTATCAGAGTACAGGTCCCGTTAACTCGGTTTGAGACTCTCGGACGAGGGGCTCGCCGAACTCGGAGCTCACTCGGAGAAGTGTAAACTGGCCTTAATACAAATTTAAAATACAAGTTGCAAAAAACGCTGGGGAGTTATTTACATAGAATTCCTTCTATCTATCTAGCTTATACCCGAAGTGGCTAGCGTGTCCGCTACTACACCACAGGTCCGGGGCTCGATCCCCGGGCTCGGCAAGGTTGACTCAGCCTTTCAACGCTTAAGTGGGTTGATAAAATGAGTACCAAGTTCGCTTGGGGACTAAACACCGGGGATCCTGCGACAAGGCCGTGTCCAGGGCATATGCTGGTACACTGCCGGACCCAAAGGTTTAGAAAGAAGAAAAGAGCTGTTGCTCCACTGAGTTTAGGTTAGTTTAGTTTATCTTATACCCGAGTAGATTTCTCTTTGACTCAAGTTACATAAACATCTTGCCGATGCCTAAGCATGAAGCGTAAAACTGAGAGTTTATGGGACAAACTTGAAGGATGAGTTTCAGCCTCGAGTTTCCATCACTGACTGTGGGTCTCTGAGATTGGACTGCTAGCCCGCAACAAAGGGTGGAACCAGCAATTTATCAGCCAGATGCATTTAATATTTTTTTCATTTTAGTACATGCGCTACGAAAAACCGTTTTGAGAACCGATCACGAAAGATCACCAATGAGTTTTGAAAATGCTTTCAAAGAAGTGAAATTTTAAGAAATATTTACTTCTACTTTTTTGTAGATTGCTCCGCACAAATGATCATTTCTAAATGTATGTGTCATGATTCTAGACCTTTCAATCATTCCTAAGTCTTGACCAATTCAATTTTGTCGGTTCGTTTTCATCCACTTATGAATGTTATTTGTCAATTCCACTCATGGACAGATAAAATGGCACACGCACGCATGTTTAACAATAACAAAGTAACCTATATTTTCATTCTTGAATTACAAATTATCTCTTCACAAAGTATTCTTTTAAAATTACATCGAATGCACAATTAATACATTTTACCTTCCTGTTTAAAAAAAGGGGGGGAAAGAAACAGATACAAGTGAATGTTCTTCCACACGTGCGTGCCGTCATCCTCCCATCAACCACGCTTTTCTCTCCCTGTTGCCAGGTTTTCCCTCTCTACTTTCAGATAGAGGTCGTTGGTTTAACCGTCCTTCCGGCAGGGCTGTGTCGGTAGCTTCGCCTTACCGAATATGTGCATGACAGTATGAACGTGCTGAAATGGATTGTAACATTTTTCAGGCTGTAGTTACGTGAATCCACACAAAATTTTTGTAACATTCTTTTCAGGCTATAATTGTGTGAATCCAGGCAAAAGTTTTATAACATTTTTCAGGTTGTAGTTGTGAGAATCCACACAAAATTTATGTAACATTTTTTTCAGGCTGTAGCAATGCACATCCATCCCATGTATCTCATGATACCAGTGACCATCTCTTGCTCGTTCGCTTTCATGCTTCCCGTGGCCACTCCTCCCAATGCCATCGTATACGAAGCTGGAGAAATGAAAACATTGGACATGGTAAGTATTCTCTTAACTCTGCTCGCTAAAAAAAATTCTGTATGCGCATGGGCCTTAGTTTACTTTTTTGGCAACATCTGGACTGCGGTTTTCATTCTTGCGTATACTTTTTACGTACAGTTTTGGTAACCTTTCGGCATTATTTCATTTACAATATTTATGGAAACATTCAGACTAACACACAATAAAAAGTACTTACGTACTATGAAGACTACCTAAATATCTCGCCAAAACTGGCGATCGCAATTTTGTTGACCCATCTACGCAGACTCATACTCAACACGTGGAAACGATGTGGGGTTTCACAAAATGGAGGAACAAGCGACAACGTGGGACAAGCCGCCGTCATTTCGATACCTATTTAACTTAATTTATTTAGCGGAAAAAATAGGAAACGCCTTTCTATACTATTTTGAAAGCTATTTCCCGCCACTTTCCTCACCATTAACTTCAACGTTTTCTTTTAACGAGTTTTAAGTAAGTTAATTTTAGTTTTTTGAATTCATGTTTAGTATATAGTTTATATATATATACGTTTATTTATAATATGTATAAAAAAATATATATATATATATATATTCGGGATTTTTTGTTTTTAAGTCTTTGTTCCTTTATAATTGGGACTTTTATTTTTAAAAGAAATTATAAAGATAAACTAAAAATCGCCAATGAAAATTTGCATCGCCAAATGTCGCCGAGGTAGTTCTCATAGTACGTAAGTACCCAATAAAACATCGGCTATCCGAAACTTAAGACGCCAGCTGTTTTCTATTATACGGTTGAAACTATTAAGCCCAATTTATTGTATTTTTTTAATTTACAAAAATTTTGATAGAAAAATCATATCTAGTTCTCGGTGAAAATGTGTTTTAACCCACACCTTCGGCGCGATTTTTAAAATCGCGCAACACTCAGCGACATACGTCTATTACTCGAAGTAGTGACAAGGGTGTTGGTTAAAGCACAATTTCACCCCTATTTGTCAAAAACTCGAGCTAGATTTCGCATACAAATTATCTTAATGCTTCTGGAATAATACAAATTTAAGATATCTTTATCGTTAAGTACTTTTGCAATATGAGCGGCAGGAAAGAGTATAGTTTTATAAAATATTTTTATAAAAGAGTGTATAAAAATATTTATTTATTCTAAAAACAGGACTGTAAAATGTCGTACAAGTTTTTCGCTTCGATTCTTAAATAAAAATAATACCAACTGTTGCCAACTCGTCAACCTAAATCTGTATTGCTAAATAAATTTAAAACTCATTCAAAAAGAATTTTAATTTTAAAAGTTCGGTTATTCTTCAATTTCTTTACTAAGCGAAAAATAATAAAAATAAGTAAATATTAAAATATTAAGCAGGCATATTACTATTTTAATCTAAAAACTATATATTCAGTTTTCCAGTCCGTGTAAATTACTACAACGTTTTATTACGATATTTTGATTTATTTTGGATACAAACTATAATGTAGCAAAGAAGTAGTGGGAAAAATTTTAGAAGGTATTTTATTTATAAGCATATCCTGTTTATACATACTTTGTAATATAAAATAACACTTAGTGTAATATTTTATTAAAAACAACATTTTAATGCTAACTTTTTTACATTGAAGATCTGTATACCTTTAAAGAGTGCATTTTAAGCATCTCGCACTCAAGTAAAAGTAAATACTATAGTAAAGTGCCACTTCCGGTTGCCCATTAAAAACTGCTGTGGGATTCAAGTAAACTACCATTTCCGTTTGTCCAATTTTACCCAAAATTTAATTAACTCTTTATATGAATATTGGAGAAGTCAAACAACAAGAATCAGCGTTATGTTTGTAAAATTTCAGGACTAGTTTTGATGGTGTAACTATAGAACCAGCTTCCTCAGCTGCCTAAGTGAAAAAACGCTCTATAAGTGGCGTGATATTAAAAAAAGAAAAGACGAATGTTTTCTTTCAACTTGTTCCAGTAAAATTTTATAGCAGTGCTAAAAAAGCGATATGTATATGAATATAATTTAACAAAATTTCTATTCGTAAAAAGCAATTTAAATAGCCGCAATTA
>KK120124.1:106687-228565 GCA_000611955.2 Stegodyphus mimosarum
TTTTTTTTTTTTTTTTTTTTTTTTTTTTTTTTTGCGTAGCGTAAATACATGCACTTCTTTAGACAGCAGAAATCGTCCATTCAATCTGAAATCCTAAAATGAAGAGGAAACTTATCGAGAAGGGATTTAATTACATAAAGAAAATTCTTCTTCTTAATGTTCTTAAATTATTAACAGAATTAAGGAACGAAGCAGAACAAAACTGATTACATTGATCAATTTTTAGCATTGATTAGTTATTAAAACAAACTTGTTAAAGATGTTAAAGAAAAGAATGATGTAAATTAGCTAAAATATCTGGAATATTTTCAAATTAGAAAGACGCATAAATATTTGGTTGTAAGTTGTTGCTGCGAAATATATATGTTTTGTAGCTTTTTAATTATTCTAGTATCATTTCAGAATCAATATCAACACTTGCGCAATTATGTTAAATTTTAGATTATGTTTAATAATAATGTATGCTACTTAGAGATTTATTTTATTCTTCTTATAATAATGTATCCTACTTAGAGATTTATTTTATTCTTCTTATTAAATTCCCTTTACTGTTAGATCCTTAATGTTTTCGTTATTGGCCCTTAAAAGTCTTTAATTTCCATGTGCAGAAATGTGTACGAACCTAGTAATAGTTTGAGCAGTTTTCTTATGTTTCTAAACATTATGTTACATTAATTACGATTTTCCTTTCTTCAACTGTAGTTCAATTTCTTCTTTTCCTTTTCGATAAATTTTTATATTTTACGTTTAAAATTGCAGAAACGAGGGATTCAAGCCTAAAAGTTTTAAAAACCTTAAGGCAATATTCTTTTAGCATTTCAGAATGTCTTTAAACTCGATAACCCTTGAAACGACCTATGAATGTCTAGAGTCGAATATTTTTTTAGCGATAAAAACAGGTCGTTTACAAGAGAGTCGCTTTTATCCCAATCGAATCTTTTTTTTTTCTTTTTAATATTATTTCTCATTTAATGACTAGTATGGACCTTGATAATGATTACATAAAAAGGAAGGTTAACAATAAGTAATTGGAACATATTAATTACTTAATTTTATATTATTTTAAAGGCATTAATTAGTTAAGTCGAAATACGTTTTTGACAAACTGTAAGTATACCATCTGAGATAAGTCTAAAACTTCAATGAGTGTATTAGAAGTTAAATTTGTTCTGGGCGCGGTTTTAGAGATATGCAGATGCAATTCGATGGGAATGAATAATTTACCTGTAACTATTTTATGCAATATACTATATGCATTAGTAGTTTCTGTTATGTATTTTCCCAACTGTTTAATTTCGCTGTCAGTATCATTTTTTATAAACTGTTCTTTCTACTTTTAACTTGCCAAAGGTGTTTGAATTTAAGTCTTGCTCTGTTTTAAGTTTTCTTCTTAAGGCTCGTTCTTTTGTCCGACATCTTTGTTCCACCAGCTTACCGTCTTAAAGATTTTAGTGTTTCTGGTAAGCAGCAATTTTTTACAGACATTTCTAATGTTATTAATTAAATTTTCGGTAAACAAATTAATGGAAATTGGTGTATTACAGTAATATAAAGCCCAAGCAGCGGCTGAGCGATAAAGTCGCTGAACATTGGTAGTTCGGGGTTTTCCCCGTTTGTTAACATGTACATGATCTAAATAAAATATAAAAAATCTGAAAGGTTTCAGATTTTAAATTACGTGCAAAGGGGCGTTTTTTAATGTTTTGTGTGTTACCTTTATTTATTAAATATCATGTTCTTCGCACTTAAACCATAAAATTCAGTTCAACAGCAATATCGCAAATTAATTTTAAAATGAGTCTGTCTCAAGAATTTCCGATACACAGTTCCGCGCGCCTTAGATAAAAATGTTTTTTTTCCCGCAGAGTGTTGTCATGGCTTGCTTTTAAATCGCTTAAGTTTGTTCATCAAAAATTCGTTATCAAGCGAATTTTTTATATCATCCAAGTTTTACAAAATATGAAATAGATAATAAACCAAATTCCAAAATTGGGCTTCCAGATGCACCTATTCGGTTGTAAACGTACGTTAATCAAACTTGGATGGCTCTAGGTACCGTTTTATCACATTTGGAGAAACATATACACATTTATGCAGATTCTTCCTTATTTAATTTCTTTAAATATAATACAGCGCTGCAAGACTTTGTGGCAACAGTTTGAAAAGTGATTCAGACTTTTAATGCTTCCGACGCAAAATCGCAAAACGAAAACAATAGTCCTTCAGGGACAAACCCCCTTTGGACTGAATTTTTCACATACAAACATATATATTGTTTCAGCATGCGTGAAAGAAAATTTTAATGAGTAAAACAAAGATTATAGGCTGTCATTATTTATTCTCAAGTTTTGTACCACTTGGAAAGTTTCCGTAATTTAACTTAAAAGTGAGGGCACTTTTCTGTTACAGGACCGGATTCAATATATATTTATGTATGCACATAATGTATTGTATGTGCCTGTAAAATATTTTTAAAAAAATGGGATGGCTTTGCTCTACGCGAATAGGCTTTTAATTAACTTTCCGCAATTTTAGGATCTTTGCAATAGCATTCTAATTAATGGCGAATAGCTAGCTAGCAGATTTTGAGCGATAAGCCGTCAGCACGTAGGCGAAGAGGCGAAAAAGAGAGACTCCAGTTCCAGTTCTGATGTTAGGCCGCGAGCAGCTTGCAGATTTGCTCGCTTTGTTCCGCCTGTCGTCACATATGGTGCTCCTACGAGCGATGCGGTGAGTTTAGTGCTCAGGTGGGTTTTAAGCTGTGTTGAGACAACGGTATAAAGGGCATAATTGGTTTAAGCCAGGCAACCAGTCTGTGCTATTCGCAAAATCTGGTTTAGGGCTCTTGGCATAAAGTTCGAAGTTTTCAACTTTATGCCGACTTGAGATACGTGTCGACCAAACAGAGCGAACGCTCCAAACCTTAATAGGAAAAGAGAGCGGGAAAGCTGCAGACAAATCGACGCATGCGCAAATTTAGCTTCTTAAAATGGGTGCGGCTTAAATCCTGTGTCGCAGGTGTGAACAGAATTCCCGCATTTTATGCCTTATGATTATGCCATTGTGGCATTTACGTCGCCGTCTGAACGCAGCCTTAGGGAAAAACTAGGAGGTAGATGGGGCGTGACACAAGAGACAGACTACTCATTTATTAGCTATTTATACAAGATTGGTGCACAAAGTACAGCTAATCTGTGACTGGTTAGTTTTGGGTTTTAGAATTATTACATATTTTCCCTAGGCATTGTATATAATACATAGGCCTTCTATAGAATGACAAATGCTCTTTAGCCAAAGTATGAAAAAAGGTTATGATAAGGCTTTTATAAAAGACTTTTATTCCTCAAAAATGCAAATATTGTTTTGAAAAATTAATGAATAAGTGCCATTAAAAAACTGTTATTCGAAATACGTAAAATAAAATAGTGAGATGATCTTGATACAACAGAATAAGTTTGTGTTTTCTATCTGGCTGAGAGTGGGAATCAATAAAATCTACCTGAAAGCGGAAATTCAATTCAAAAACAATCATAAGTTTTATGTCAATGCCCTTTTTAATACCTTTTTGTTTTTTTTTTCTGGCAGGGCTCACGAAGGTAGTTATAAGGTTCAGTATCATTACACGTAACGTTTTTGTAGTTGGTTGAAAATTCTTTCAACATTCTGTCACATCGTCCATGTGCAGTACTCAAACGGAAAGTAACTCAGCGTCTGTGACACAATACTGCATAGTACTGACGCTTTCTTTAACAGGGTAAATGAAGGCTTTTTCGTTTTCCAGAAACATCACATCCTAACGATTCAGCAGCCAGTAGTCTCGTGGTTCCTTCTGTGTAGTCATTTGGCTTTTGTACGTCATTGACTAACTTCTGGTAAGTAGTTTCGGTTCTTCGAAACGAATCAGAAGTGTATTCTATACTTTGCCCATTTGGCATTTTGTAGAATGCCTAGGAAATGTGTGAAATATCAATCGTTTCATACATTGCCAGCCAGTTTTAGGCATTATATACAATGCCTAGGCATTCTATAGAATACCGGATTTCAAACTTTGCCGGTAACACGTACAATAAAAGAACTATTAAGATTCCATTACTGAATCGCAAGGCTGCTAATTCACCAGGGCTCGTCGTGCTTAAATACATTGTTGTTCAAAATCGACTGTATAAAAATGGCAACGTAAAACATATACTGCATAATAATTGTGCTTTATGAAGCGAATAAAAGCATTTATTTGAAAAATTTTAGCAAAACTATGACAACATTTATGGCAGATATATTTGTGTCATTTTATGCCTAAAATATAAACAGAAAAAAATACACAGAAATGATTGCTGGTAACTTACAAAAAACAATAATGTTCACGTAAATTTCAACATGGAAAGCAATAATTTAAAAATATATTTCGAATAGCATCGAACGAGATCTTAATCAGGAGCTATCCGTTTTCATTCAAAGCATTCATCTGTCATTTAATGCTGTCGAAAAGAAAGACAACTATTTCTCAATAAGTTCAACGAGCTGTTCGCAGGTCTTCATAATGTGACATTAAAATCTACAGCATTAAGTAATTATGCTATCGATCTGAATGACAATAAAATGGATGACTTACATGAATTGAAGAACGTCATTTATGAATTAATCACTTGTTGCCAAAATTATATTAATTGTGTAGTACGGAATACTTAGACTGCTCTGCTTTACATAATATGCGAAACATATGGCGATTTATCTCATAACCTGGTGCATTTTTGGTATCATGTAAGTTTATGTGCTTTTCAGTTATCACAACCAAGCAGGTTAGAATAGATGGAGTAAGCATGACGTCGGAAAGGTAATGTCACAGCAAATGTAATGTGAAGACAAGGTAATGTCAGCAAAGTAACGTCACGACTTATCATGGCCGCTGTACAGCGTACAGATAAGACTGCGAAACAAATGCTGGCCAGTCCATACGGGTGCTGATTGAAGGCATTTGCTTACGATGTTTGCACGGTGAGGACGGGCGTTGTCATCTATAAACACAAATTGTGCGCCGATGGCGCCTCGAAACAAACGTACAAGTTGTTCCAGAATGACGTCCCGATAGATTTGGCTTGTCATGGTTCCAATTTGAACATACAGGTCAGTTCTGGAACCCAGAATATTTCCACCCCAAACGACCATTCCTAACCACCGTAACGGTGTCGTTCAGTGATGTTTTCTTGGTGGTAACGGGTATCTGCAGCTCTCCATATGAAAGTACGGCGGGAATCAGACTGCAAGCTAAACCTGGACTCGTCGGAAAACATCACACAAGCCTACTGTTGCGGTGTCCACAATGCATGCTCTCTACTCCAGGCTAACCGCAGGCGACAGTGAGTTGCTTGAAATTGCCGTACCAGTGGCTGAAGAGAGCTGACGAGACCGGTCTGAGGCTGTGCTCCGCCTGTTTCTTTTGGCAGTAACTGCCAAATACCGGTCCTCATTCGGTGTTGTAACTCTGGGGCGACCTGTGCTGTAACGTCTACTCACATTACCATCATCTTGGAATTGTTGCCAAAGCCTGGAGAGGACACTCTGGGCAATTCTAAGTTCGTCTGATACTTCCAGTTCGGTACGCCCTTATTCCAGACGGCCGATAATTCTACCACGTAAAAAATCATCCAAATGCGTCCTTTGTGTCATAACTATTCGGTTATTGCACTGAAATGCTTATAAAGCGCCTGCGAACAATTTTGCATGCAGGAAGCATTTTTCAAATCCTGGGTCTCCAGGTATGGAGTGCCCTCTACTGTGACAATTGACTAAGGACGCCAGTTTGAAGCTTCACTTTTTCGCTCTCTCACTCATCACCTGGGCATTCAGAGATCCAGGACGACTAGTTACCACCCCCAGTCGAATGGGTTAATAGAGGAATTGCATCGACCTCTTAAGACTGCTATCAAGTGCCATGCCACTGAGCAGTGGACTGAAGTCCTTCCTGTGATCCTTCTTGGTTTTCGAGCTGCTTTGAAAGAAGATTTGGATTGCACACCAGCAGATTTGGTTTTTGGCACCACCATTCGTCTGCCTGGGGAGTTCCTGGTTCCTGCTCAACAACCGGTTGACACCACAGATTTTGTCAGCCACTTATGTGCACATACGCAAACACTTCGCCCCATGCCACTCAAGAGACATGGTGATAGCAAAACCTTTATACACGGTGATTTGGCCACAGTACCCATGTTTTTCTTCGTCATGATATGGTGAGACGCCCACTTCAACCTCCTTATGATGGACCGTTTTCAGTTTTTCGTAGAACAGAGAAGGTCTTTTACCTAGACATAAATGGCAAAACTGTACCTGTATCCATTGATCTTGTAAAGCCAGCTTATGTTCTGAACAGGGATAAACCAATCGCTCCACCATCAGCTTCACCTCACTGTTTGCAGGGCACTGTGGTACGTGATTTGCTACTTAACCCAGATACCCCATCAAATGATTGTCCATCTGATATCACAACTTCAGCACAGCCTGCAACAAAGGTACAACCTAAGACTACACGTTCTGGGCGTCATGTTCATTTCCCTGTACGATATCGTTGACACTGGGAAGGGAGTACGCAGCAACCATGCAACGAACTTTTAAATTAAATGTTAACTGTTTGTGTTTTCATGTATAGCAGTGCTGCAACTAAACTCTGTACTTTTCTCTCAAGTAAAGTGAACTGATTTGTTGTAGTTAGTTTTTCCTCGTGCTTGTGCTGTTATCGCTAGCGTGCATGAACGCGGCGTGATATGTTTTGTAGAATGTTCTTTTTTCTCTTTGCCACAAAGAAATTAAAAATAAAAGTGATTGATTTAATAAGTAATTTATTTGTGACTATACAGAACACAACCTGCCGTAACATGCTATACTAATTCAAAAGTTATATGTATTTAAAAGTTTCAGAAATAGTTTGCTTTTGTATGTCTTATAGATATAATTATAGACATAACAGAATGAAGATTTCATATTTAGTATATAAATCTAGAATTTGATTTTAACAAAACATTAACTCATACAGGGTGGGCAGAAAGTAATTCCCTATTTTGAATTTGGAATAGCTATTGATGTTATGCAGATTGAAATCAAAATTACCTTGTTTTGTAGACTATAGTGTGGCATTATTTGTAATATTTTTCCCTTTACGGAATTTTAACCGAATAAATTACCAACATAAATTTAAAGAAATCAATAATTAGAATTATATTAAAAAACAAATATATACACTGGTGTGCAAAAATTAAAGACGAAGTCAAAAAATTAACATATCAGCTGAACGAAGAGGCAGAACGGACAGAAAGACCAATCAGGAGATTAAGTAAGGTGATGTACGGTAGCACATGCGCAGATATGCAGCTAGACGTAATGGGGGAGTGTCTGAGTAGTATAAAGCATGTTGTCGGTGTAAGATCAGTATTTCTGGCAAAGAGATTGCACGCCGTATAGCAGTTAAAATCACACCGAGTTGCTGCCTCGGCGAGAAATGGCGAATAATCAATCTGTTAGACGACATCTGGATGCTTTTACCCGAGGTCGAATCATTGGGAAGTTGGAGGAAGGCCCCAGTGTGACAAGTGTGGCTGCAGAGTTCGGAATTGCTCACAGCATCGTTTCACGACTTTGGAGACAATTTCAAACTACAGGAACAGCTATCCGGGGGTTTAGTAGTGGTCGTCCACGAGGAACCACACCCGCAGATGACCGGTATATTGCCTTACAGGCCAGAAGAAACAGGCGGCAGACAGCGGGAGAAATCGCTAGACACACGACACAGGCGACTGGACGACCGATATCGCGTTTTACCGTGGCCAGAAGACTGCACGGTGGTGGTCTGTTTGCACGACGCCCTGTACGGTGTGTACCTCTAACGCCTGCCCATCGGAGAAGGCGTTCTCTGTGGTGCCGGGAACACCGGAATTGGAGAGACAATGAATGGGGACGAGTACTCTTTACAGATGAGAGCAGATTTAGTCTGAGTTGCGATTCTAGACACATACACATCTGGACAGAGCGGGGAACACGCAATAACCCCTTCAACATCATCAAAAGGGACTGTTTTGGAGGTCGCGGAGTTCTCGTTCGAGCAGACATAATGCTTGGTAGCCGGACCGACCTTCATATCTCCCAAGGAGGTTCGTCACCTGGGACTGCTATTGTAACGAGGTTCTTCTTCCTTACATGCGTCTTTTCACAAGGGCTATGGGTCCTCAGTTCCTCTTCATGGACGACAACGCTCCACCTCATCGCACAGTTACTGTCGAAGAGCTGTTGGAGAGTGAAGATATTGAACACATGGATTGGTCGGCAAGGTCTCTGGATCTAAATCCCGTCAAGCATGTACGGAACTTACTAGGGAGACCCGTGGCAGCACGTAACTTATCGCCAGTAACGATTCCGAAACTGCGATTGGTGCTACAAGAGGAACGAGCAGCAGTGTCTCAACAGCTCATTAACAACCACACATCCAGCATGCACAAATGATGTGAAACCTGCCTAGCAGTCAGGGGAGATCATATCCCCTATTAAAGACCGGATGTTTCTTGCTGGACACCCATCACAGGGATGTTTCGGCCTTCAGTCGCATTGCGCTCCATGCTACTTTTTCAATAAAGCTTCTTTTTATCCCTCTGATTTCTCTTTTAGTAAGTGTTGCTTACATTACTCATGTCCTTACGTATTGGGGATCTTACGGTATTAAATGCGTTGATTTGGAAAGCTTTTGTACAAAGTTATATTGAAAAAACCGTCTCGTCCTTAAGTTTTGCACACCAGTGTATGTCCAAACATATACATTACTTACATCAGCACACTAGAAATACTGCTACTTATAGAGATGCTACAACTACAATGCATAATGAATCTCCACACATTATAGATGATGAAAATGAATTAATTTTGAATGAAGTAGCAAAAAAAATGCAGACCCTCTCACTGCAATACAGAAAGAATGAACTAAAACAAACATGCTTACAATTAGTAGATTTATTAAAATCTGACAAAAGATGAGATGTGTTAAACAGGATTCTAAAATCAGCACCACCACAAACTAGAGCTATTGATGTGTTAAATGGACAAGAAATGCATTTCCCAACTGCTAATAAAGATATTCTGCCTAATAAAAATATAATACTTCGACAATTCTCAAATACAAAAAAGAAAAGGAATCTAACCAAACCTTCTACAGTAACTTCACAGAATAAAGACAATAATTGAATTCTAAAAATTATTTTGAATCGCAAAAATTTTACCCACAGTCCCACTGAAGAATCTTAACACATCTAGGAGAAAATGTATACTTCAAAAATAGTCATTAGTACCTATTCACAATTCTTTTGGTCTATTTTGTTCATCTAAAACATCTTCCTTCAACTGTCTGTAAGTGTTCTATATTTTATATGCGTCAGGTGATACTTTTATCTTATTTATATAATACTCTCTCTCTCTCATTCTTCAGAACTTCTCTTTAATAATTAATTACAACTCTGATCCTTAAAATGACCAGGAACAATACATGATGCAGAAGGTCAGAACTGGGTCTTGAAACTTTATCTCTGGTGCTCGTGATAGGTTTGAAGTATTTTGTGATTATTGAGGAAGTCTTATTTTTGTTAGTCTTCTTTGCATTGCTGCCTTCCTTTTTTACAAGGCCAACAATACCAAATATTGTCCATACAATCAATCATTCATTGACTTTTAAACTGTTCAGTCAATATATCATGCCCAATAGTTTTAATATACATAAATGTATTTTGGTGAAACGGAATCAATCTCAAATTTGAACAGCAAGCAATATTTTCTACTATTTAATACTTGTTATTGATCATTCATCAAGTTTTTTATTTTCTAATTATTCAACCCCATGTACATTGTGCACTGGCCATTTTATTAGGTGTAGAATTATCTAAAACTAATTGAACATTATAACAATCACATCACAGTTTTGTGAATTGCCACATGCTATTACATTTTTATTTTGTGGTTGTAATTATTAATAACATTAAATAATAGAAACCTTAAGTTTTTTTATATACTAACTAGCTTTACATACCTGGCATGTACCATTAATAAGGCTTACTTGTGGATTATGTTAAGCTTGTATTTTATGCCAATCAATCCGCCTCTCCATCTATGTTGATGTCAGCATTTATTTGCGTTCCTTACATTTTAAAGCAGTAATCTTGTGAATATCTGAGGTATGTAAGAATATGTGAAAAATATGTTTTGTCCTCCCCCCTTCTCTGCAGCCGAATTTTGGAAACTGCCTGAAATTAGTTTTTAGTTACTCATGTTTCATATATTTTAAAGCGAGATTCTTATGTAATATGTTTCTTCCTAATACGTAAAAACAAGCTTTGGTGCCGAATTTTCAAAAATCGTTTCTTAATGACGTCTTTAGTATAAAAGGAATAAGATCCTCAAGTTTTGATATCTGTATCTCTAATAGCTTTAGGCGATGATCTATAGGTGATTGAATGAATGAATGAGGAATTCTTCCTTTATATATAGATTTTATATAAAACATCTGAACAACTAGATATGTATTGCTATTAAAAAGAAAATATTGTAGAAAAACTAATGAAAGAAATTAATTTATACTGAGTAATGCTCACCAAGTTCATAACGCAGGATATTAAAAAAAATGTCTCTCTGCATGCCGAAGTCCCTGACATAAACACGCTGCGCGTGAATCTGCGCAAATGATCAGGAGGAAACTAGCATCTGAGGGGCTAGACGTTTGTGTACAGGATCAAAATGTATAATCTCTGTATGAATATTATTTGGATATTTGTATAAAAAGCAAACTGGCATTCTGTTAAATTCCTTATCGCTAATTGCCCTTGAATCTGATAAAAGTATGCATGAATTGTTTTAAGTTTCCAAATTCCATCCACATTGTGTAAAGAAAAATTCGGTCTTTTAGCAAACTGATTCAGCTCAACATTTTCAGGATTGTAACAGCATTTTATTTCAACGAGCTGAACATGTTTTTTGTTAAAAAGTAAGCCATCAGGTGATGCACACAAAAATGGAATACGTGGGTTGGTAACAACTCCAACTTTTCTCAAAATATAGGATGCATTTTGGCTCCTAATAAAATTTCTGACAACACTTTCATGCCTGGAACCAAATGAGACTGCTGGCAATTTGCTCAGGTCGTTTTCATGATTCCTATATATATATTTGCTGCCAGTGTATCAAAGTCCACCATCCTGTAAGCAATACTGTGAAAAACAGAAGATGCTAGTCTTATCTGGTGGTGCTTCCTCCACAAATTGCTCTTGCTCTGTTCTGCAGTTTGTAGCTCTATCTCGCATGCTTCCTCTAGGCTAATTTTTATGTTTTGATGGAAATAAAGCACCTCTTCTATATTTAAGAATTCAGGCATTTCAATATTTAGCCTGGTATATACCAATGCTGGCAGAGGAATTGTTCCAACTTTAAATAGATGGTCTGTACATTTCAATACAGAGAATATTGGAAAATTAGAGTTTCCTCCAAAATGTGCTAAATAGTTAACAGAATTCGTGGTTGAATAATTGGAAGCATGTGGCTTAAATATATCTGAACTCTTTTTTGGTGATAGAAGTTTCGGCCTTGGTTGATGTCATTTTTGTAACTGTTCAGTTGGGGATTCATATAATTTTTTATTGTAATCAACCAATGCACAAAGCATTGCAAAAACATGTTTGCAACTTGCAGGATTAGATCCGCCAGGGCACTCACAAACAGCAGTCTGAATCTGTAATAAAAAATATTAAAGTTAATGAAATTCTGAGACCAATTATGCAAGGTTATTACAAATGATTCAATGGGTTTCAAAATCCAATAATTTTTAAGTTATGAATCACACACACATTCATATAACAATAGCAAATATCTTAAATATTTAATTTACATATAGATACATTCTTGTGTTCAACTTATGCAGCCAATAAGTGTTCATTTAACAAAATGTTGAAGTATTTTGTGTTTTGGAACTATACAACATTTATATTTTTGTTACTATGCAAAATTATTTTAAAGCACTACAATGCAACAGTATATTCCAACAAGCCACCAGAATATGAGATGGTGCTGACAGTTTAAGAATAATACCTGCCTATTTAAAGGCAACAACTTTAGATGGCCAAGCATTTATAAAGAAACAGTGTAGAAAAGGTTACAATACATGTTGGAAGGCTTAGGATACTCATTTCTATGTACATCATAAAACCAGAACACACAGTGAACATTTATAGTTTTATCAGTAAAATTTGAAAGCTTTCTACTTGATTTCATATAGTAGTAATTAACTTTATTTTTAAAATTATTTCCAGTACTTTTTTGAAATCTCATGAATCATTTGAAATAATAATTCTGTATACTGCAAGAGAAAATATATAAAATAATGTTCATGTATGTTGTTGGTCTACACTGAAAAGAAAAATATAATTACTATTATAATTTTAAGTCACAATTTTATCAGCCTGACAAGCACAACAAGATGGTTTTCAAAAATGGTAGACTCAAATGTCTCTAACATTATAAATACAATTGCCCTAAAATTATGTGACAGTATTGATATTAATATTATACACAATTCAAAATTAATACATGATTTTGTATCCCTTGAAATTTAATTGTTCATAACTGACTCTTAATCTACAGATAGCATAAACTTTAGATTAACATGTATTTTTTATATTACAGTATAAATGTCAAAAAGAAAATTGTATGGATTTGCACAACTGAGTTTGCTGTAATTCTAGCTGTGAAATTAATAATATTTTGGTCATAGATATTTCTTTATTTTATAGTAGAACGCGATAAAATATAGTACATTATGCGTATTGATTAAAACTTGATTATAACAGCCACATTATTAAAACACAACTTGATGAAATTAATAGAAATTTAGTGGTATAGCATGTTCTATGGCACTGTAATTAATAAGAGAAAATTGGTTTGGTGTTAATGTTTTTGCAAATAAGCAGATCTTGCATGAATTCAACTATTTCAATAATTTAGAATAAGTATTCATGAACTATTATCAAATATTTACAGTTTGGAAACATTATTGAAGGTCTTGGGATTATTTTTCAATATTGATATACACTTAATATTCCTAATAAAGTAAAAGATGAATATCGGTAAGTATTGTGCATAAAAAAATAATAATTCTGTATACTGCAAGAGAAAATATATAAAATAATGTTCATGTATGTTGTTGGTCTACACTGAAAAGAAAAATATAATTACTATTATAATTTTAAGTCACAATTTTATCAGCCTGACAAGCACAACAAGATGGTTTTCAAAAATGGTAGACTCAAATGTCTCTAACATTATAAATACAATTGCCCTAAAATTATGTGACAGTATTGATATTAATATTATACACAATTCAAAATTAATACATGATTTTGTATCCCTTGAAATTTAATTGTTCATAACTGACTCTTAATCTACAGATAGCATAAACTTTAGATTAACATGTATTTTTTATATTACAGTATAAATGTCAAAAAGAAAATTGTATGGATTTGCACAACTGAGTTTGCTGTAATTCTAGCTGTGAAATTAATAATATTTTGGTCATAGATATTTCTTTATTTTATAGTAGAACGCGATAAAATATAGTACATTATGCGTATTGATTAAAACTTGATTATAACAGCCACATTATTAAAACACAACTTGATGAAATTAATAGAAATTTAGTGGTATAGCATGTTCTATGGCACTGTAATTAATAAGAGAAAATTGGTTTGGTGTTAATGTTTTTGCAAATAAGCAGATCTTGCATGAATTCAACTATTTCAATAATTTAGAATAAGTATTCATGAACTATTATCAAATATTTACAGTTTGGAAACATTATTGAAGGTCTTGGGATTATTTTTCAATATTGATATACACTTAATATTCCTAATAAAGTAAAAGATGAATATCGGTAAGTATTGTGCATAAAAGAAAATTTAGGAATCTTACCTCATTTTCTCCAGAAATTTCCACAGACGTTTTATAATTAATTATTTTCTTCATTATCTGCCTTAACACAGCTTGTTACAAGTAGCTTACTATCTGGCATTACTTTAAAACAAATATTATTCCTTGAACAAGAGAAGACCCTTTCTATTAACATCAAGAAAAGAGAAATCACTTCCAAGAGTACTTTTTAATTTTTCATAAAAGCTGTGAATTTCTAAATTAGAAAAATCAATTAATTTTAGCGGTTCATGGGCTATAGGTTCCATAGTAAACTGCCGACGTGCGGAGATTGTTATTCTTAAACCACGTGACCACGTTTTCCCTCTTCTTCTCTTGCGGAATGTATCTCATTGATTCAAACGACCCCAACTTTGGCAAGTAGAGGGGTTGCCATTCACATTTCCTTTATCTATTATGGTTCCTACGAGTAGAAAGACAGTGAATGCAAAACAAGACGCATGTTTATTTTGTTTATGGTCTGAGTACTGTGTTTGGATGCTTTGAATTTAATTTAGGAAGAATATTAGTGTGTAAGGATGCAATCTGTGAAAAGAGGTGCTATTTTGTTTGGGAAAGTAATAAATTCTGATCTTCCCCAGGCTGTGAAAGTACGAGTGAGCAAATATGTTATGGATGAAAGACTAACTATGGTAAGATTATTAAATTTTGGGGTGAATGAGTTCGAATTTCCATTGATTCTGTAAAATTTTGACCTCATAGTAAAAGTTTAATGCATTTATATGCATGACGTTTTGACGCTAAAAATGACATGGTTGATGTATAGCAAGGTGAAATCATTTGATATGTTTTCAATAAAAGAAGCTATTAATAAAATAAAAACACACCTCGCACTTACTGGAAAACTTGCTCCTGTTTATTTTGATATCCCAATCTCCTAGAAGAAACCAAATCTGGGTTTTAATTTTAAAACTATTTGGGGAAAGGGTTTCCAAGCAGTAAATAAAATTTATTGACTTGGAGGAACTTAAAGTGTGCAAATTTCATTAGATGTTTTTCCACCGCTAATGCATAACACTAAATTTTATTTTATTTGAATTGTCTTAAACTAATTTAGACATTTTTTAATTTTTAAAAAGATTCAACCAATTAATATCATATTAATTCAATATTTAATCAATTATTATTTGTATTTTATTTTGTTTTTTTATATCAATTTTATAGTATGTTACCAAGTTTATATCCACAGAACAGTTTGTGCATTTATAAATAAAAGCTTAGCTTTTCTACTCAGGATTTTTTTAGCACAAAACTGTAGAAAAATTATAAAATTTAATTAGTCAAAGAGTACAAAATTTATAATATCTAAATTAAATGTTAAAATATTTTACATCAGAATATAATCATAAATAGTTCAGTAACTTGATCATGTATTATAAAATGAATTTTTAAGTTACTTCAGAATTGTTTTGAAATGAAATAGTCCTGCAGCACAAAAACCTCCAGGAAACTCATGGTTTTAAGCTTGAGAATTTTCATTTTTCATGGTTGGCATCAGAAGACCCAGAGCTTAATTTCTAAAATTAGAAATATCAAGAGACCTATGGAAGACTGTCAGGAAAGGAGAAAAACATAATAAGTAAATAAAATAACTAAAAATGAAAATAATTAAACTAAAATAAAAAATAAATGTAAAGAGATAAATTGAAGTTTAATAAATTATTAAATTAACTACAAATAATTAAATAAAAATATAAATTATCAGACCTCGTCTTATTTGGGGCTCTAGTTGGAATTTCACTCAGAAGCTAAGAAGTAGTTCAGCAGATCTCTCTGTTATTAAGTCCTGGTTATATGTATAATGTGCTATTTAAAGGATGATAAATACAGAAATTACTCTTTTTTTGCAGCACACAAATGAAAAAAGATAAAACAAAGTGTCACTAAGAAAAATAGTGAATTCTTGAAACAGTATTAGGCTACGGGAGGAAATTTTAATGGAAAAAATGTAGCTTTGGAAATAAAAAAGAGAATAGCAAGATTTTCTGATTGCTGCAACCCATTGATATAATTCTACCTGTCAAGCAGAAATTTTCTCCGAATACGATTCGAGAGAATAAATCTAAGACTCTTCTGTACAAGCGACTACAACAATGTGAGAAAGTAGTGGCCCTACATTTAGTTGCATCTTTCAAAAAGTCTACAGGTCTGCAGTAGGAAGTCACTAGTGTGACACATTAATGATCAGGGTTTCACTTTCAGTTTTTTCAGAAACAAAAATTTACTATCTCCCGTTAATTAATAATCCACTTTCTGGAGAATAACTCTTTGACATGTGAGCAGGGTCTTTTCATTCCTTAAAAGTCTCAACCTATGTCCGAGGTAAATACAGGCTTACATTCAGAAGTTAGAATTGATTTTTAAGGCATATTTATTATTAAAATAAAATTTGTCTGTCGAATTTGGGTGGCTCTTTCATTTAGGGCTCCTGTGTGCTCCGGCTAAAATTATGATTTATCTCAAAAACTGAGAAGTACCAGAGCCAGGATCCAGTGGGCTCTGGTGCAATTTAATCTGTGAGAAGACCTGATATTGTAGCTCCTTCAAATTGGTACTATATTCCATAAATAAGAATTAGGTAATTAAAGCCATACTGTGTTTCTGAAAATTTATATTTTAAAATTATTTTTATTTTCATTAATTTTTTTAATGAAAATATAACCAATCAGTACTTACGTATTATCTCAACCACCTGGGCGCAGTTTCACGAATCTTACAGAACAAAAGAACTGTTACTATTCTATCCTTCAACTGTTTATTTATTGTCTTTTGACAATCGGTAAACCCCGTTACATTACTTTTGTTGTGGAGGAAATTTCATAGCATTTGCTTCCAGAGACAAATCTAAGCATTGTTCCTTAGTGATTTTGCAGCAAAGTCACATATTCTGCACAAATTTTACCTCTCTTTCTTCTATTATAGGGAAATCCTACAAACACAAATACTAAAATCAAGATAAAAAATAATGATAATTTTTCTATGAAAGTCATTGGAACTTGGAATATAACAAAATAAATGCATGCTAAATTGCCGATATTGAAGATTAAATATTTATCATGTATGGTTGCCTGAATTATTGTTATACAAGTGGTTATAAGAGTTTGGTGTATTCTAAAGCTTTGGTGATTTCTGCTAAAGTGGTTCTATAGTACGTAAGTACCAACCAATATTGTAATTTATATTGATGTTAGTTGTAAAAAATTTTTTCTTCTTTTCATAGTATTTTAAGGAACATTTTCAATATTATGCCTATGGTGCATCGAAAGAATGCGAGGAAGGTGATTATGTATTAATACGGGTAATGTACCTATTCATTCTATTTCAGTTTTTTTTTGCTTATTACGTGTTAATCATATTCCTAAAGCTGAAAATAAATGGTTAAAATTAAATATCATATATATAATTTTAAGATCAGCTACTGCATGCCTAAAATTCAAACATTTCAAGACTGATATTTATCTCATTATTATCTGAAAACAATCCGTGGATTTGAATTATTAAAATATTTCAAGTAAAAAACACGTATAACATAAAAAGCGATGCACTAAGAAGGAGTTATCCTAATAGGATGAAATTGCATATGCCTTTATCTTCTAATAGAATATGCTGATGATTAACTGATAGCCGATGACTGACTATCTAGAGCTCCAACCCATTGCAGTGGATCATCTGGATGGCATATAAAACAAGATATTCCAATATTAAAGTGTAGCTTCCACATGCAGTTCTACTCAGGTCAAATCACAAGATCGCTGGACATTTGGTCAGAGTGGTGCGGTCAAGGGGATAGCAGTTGACTGAGAGCGAGGCCAGAGTCATCATCCGATTAATGATGATAGCTCCTGATGTGTCCTTATGAGTGATGCAGCATATAACTGAGGCACCAGTGATTACAATAATCTTTGAGAGGTGACTTAGCAAAGGGGAGCTGAGATTACAGAGGCTATTTCACCCACCATTGCACACCGCCAAGTACATTCGCAGTGGTGCCTGGGTTATTCGATGAGGGATCTCATGGACTCCATGGATATCCAAGATAGTGGTGGGGTACTTACCTGACTGTCATCTGCCACACAGTCTGAGAACCAGGAATAATGGTATGGGATGGCCCTTTATTTGATTGTTGAACACCTTTGGTTGTTATCTGTGATGCCTTTACAGCACGGCAAAATGTCAATATTATTCTACACCTTATTGTGTTGCTCTTCCTTTCAAGGACCCTTGAGCTTTCATTTCACTAGGATAATGTCCACTCGCATACAGCAAACCTTTATACTGCTTGGCTCATGCTTCTTGAACACTTTCATGGCTTGCGTGATTGGCATATTTCTCCTCAACAGAGCACATTTGGCTGTCATGAGCAACCGTCTTCGACCGTCCCTGGATCGTGCAAATCTACCTTGACAGCTGAAACATATATAGCTTGTATCAGGGCAAGAAGTGAGCTAACACATTATTGAATTTGTTTCCTTTTGTAGATAAATGAAACCTTCAATTCTTGCGATATCATTCGCATTTCGTTTTCAATACATATTCATCACATCTGCCAATTTTTGTTCTATTTGGGTAATTCTTTCTTAAGAGAGTCACTTTTTATGTTTATGAAATTATCTCTTGTATGAATGAAAATTATAGATTATTTTTCAGTTTGCATCTTCCAAACACACTTTCATTTAGAAATTAAATTGTCATTTAAATCACTGAGAAATCAATTGAGTGTTAGCATTGGCTATCAATGTTTAATTGCCCATTAAGAAACCAGAAGGTAGAATATTTAAAATATGTTTATTATATGTTTTATAGGCTATTCTTTCCTGTTATATCATTATTCAGAGTATGTACATTAGAAATATCTGCAGATATTTTAATCAAGCACCGTTTCTTACTTCAGGAGCATCTTCTTATTTTGCAGTACTATGCTCAGTTGAGAAAAACTTTCTGTCTTGTACAGTTACATGTTGTGCTCTTTTAATAAAACATATCTGAGGCTTAATGGGATTGCTGCTGGTGCACGAAAGGTTAAGGCATGGCAGCAAATTATGGTCTTGCTTTTAAAACAAGTAATCTCCTGTATTCTAGGTACACAATTCTAATTGCTTCAAGTTGTTCAAAAGGTTTTTGCAGTTACTTCCTTAAATATTTTATAATTTGATGATTTTGTTTTTCTTTATGCCCTTTACATTCACAAACATCATTTTTTCAATGCCGGCTTCAGTTTGGAGAGCAGAAAGAAATTGGTAACAAACAGGTTCAAGGCCTTCCTCACAATTTCATTAGAATTAGCAGGCTGATGGTCATCCAATTTTTATATCATTCCCAAACATTCTTCTTTCCCCTATGAAATCAAGTATGCAATTCAGTTACATGATCAAATGATAGGACATTATCAGTAAACAGTTCTGATTATTTCATAAAGCATGCAGAGCATGAATCGCCTTTAATTACTGATTTTGTTATAGTTTGTTACTGTTTCAAATCTTAGTAATATGTCCAACAGAAGGAAAAAGACATAGACACACATATAAGATATTTTTATAGTCATTATTAATAGACAGTAGTAGCAGTTCTGCAATTTGATTACCGAGTATTGTATAAAGATTTGGATACATTTTTTAAACTTACTGTAAACTTATAAGTGAAAACTGTGATGATGAAAGCTGTGATAGAAATATAATCTGGCATTAACCCTATGACCAGCACAGGGCTTCTATAAGAAAACCCAAATTTCCCAAAATTTGCATGAGAAAGTGCTGTTTTGTTGATTTTAATGCCAAAATGCCCCTAGTACTTTGTATTTGGATTTAGGTATTTTAAATGTATTGACTTAAATTCGTGGTCATATTTGCCACCGGTTTTGTAGTTTTTCAAAGCCTTCAGCCCAGAAACTTGATGGCTGTGAGTCCAAAAACTGATCAACCCTATTTTGGACATTCCGTACAGAATGGAAGATAGCACTGGCAAAATGTAGTTGCAGATAGGTAAAAAGGTAGAAGTCCGAAGGAGCAATGTCGATGCTGTGTGGTGGTGTGGCAAAAGATCCCATTTGAGTCCATACAGAGTACAGCCGTTCATTGCAGACACATGTTGTCTTGCATTATCTTGATAGAACATTACCTTTTTGCACCAGACTCTTTGACACTTTTCCTTGATAGCAGAGTCAACACGGACTAGCATCTCACTGTACACCTTGCTGTCGACAGTTTTACATTTTTCCAGATACTTTTTATCTTATTTTTGTGGATAATACCATGGCAATCCCACCAGATGCAAAGCATTATCTTTTTAGTAGTCAAATTGCACTTTGCAACACTGTCAACGGGCTCACTGGGTGCAGACCAATCTCCCTTTTCAGCCTTCCATAAAAATACAGCAAGTTTTGCATTTCTGTTGCTAACCAATTTTTAGTTATTTACCTTCACATTTTGGTAGTCATTTTTGACGCTGCTTGTATAAATGGATATGTTTATTCTGAGAGTTCAGAGTTTGCTTATTTATTGATAATATTTCATAATAATTCTGTTGAATATATTTGGCCGTATATTCTAATTCTTCAGTAAAGTTTATTTTTATGTGGCTATGTGTTGTCTATACCTAGACTATGAGTTCATGAAACTGTGATTTAAGATGATATTATGTTAAGAATTGTTGAGACAATTATTTTGCTGTGTAGAATAGAACTTTTAATAATTCCCTTGTTACTGCAGATACAGAATAGTAAAGGGAAATGTTAAATGATTCATTATGCAAGAGTACAGTGTATGTATTATACAGTGGTACCTCGACATACAAGTTTAATTTGTTCCGTAACCTTGCTCTTATATCAAATTGCTCGTATCTCAAAGCAGTTTTCCCCATTGAAATTAATTGAAATGCCATTAATCCATTTCAACTCCCCAAACACCACCTCAGTTGTTTTTGAATAAGAAAAATGTATTTAGAAGAAGAAACATTTATTTATAAATAACAAATACATATTCTATCAAAACATAACAAAAGAAAAAGGGAAGTGCTTACGGAAGCACTTAATTTTCGTTACTGGTCTTCACTTTTTTCGTAACGCTTTGCTCATTTTCACCTGCAGATCGTTTAAAAAAACTGTCCAAGGAAGTTTGTTTCTTCCTCCCTTTCAGGATATTGCAGAAATGAGTTAGGTAAGTTTCGTTGAACAACTCCGATGCACGACCAGTTGCAATTTTTTCAGGGTGATTTTTATCCACGAACTCTACAACTTTCTCCCACATTCCCAAGATCTCCTTTATATCTCTTGTAGGAATAACCTCATCCATCTCTAACTCCTCTTCAGAACTAATTTTTCATCAAAAATAAATGTGATAATGTTCTGTAAATGTACAAAAAGCAAACAACGCGAACTCAACTTATCAAAAATGCCTTGAAAATGAGGGAAACAAGCACTCGGACTGAAACCTCCTCTGAGAGAAACTGTTAGACGCTGCACACGACACCGACATGCCCACGCATGTTGAGGTAGTGTGCGATTCCTCGTATCTCAAATCTTGCTCTCATCTCAAAGCAAAATATCGCTTGCTCAGCGGCTCATATCTCAAAACACTCGTAATTAGGGCACTCGTATATCAAGGTACCACTGTAAATGCTGTATGATAGATTGTGAACTAAAACTTTCAGAATTTTTTTATGAAACATTTGCAACCTTTTCTTTTCGATGGAAAAGCTGCCTTTTGTTTTATATCACTAAATCTCTAGGGAAAAGATACTCTGCAAATACAGAGAAGGTTTGTTGATTATCTGTGTCTTTGTTAACATATTCATGAAATGCAGTCTTGTTTTTGTATTCTGATGCCATGTATTGTTGTGAATTGATATTAGTTTTATATGTTACACAAAATATATTCAAGATATATATTTACTTAAAAGAACATTGAAAGCTAAGTAATGATGTGCTATGCAATCTAATGCTTTTAATTAGTTATTCTTAGCACCACCAAAATGTGTTATTAAATACAAAAATAAATAGAAATATTAGGAATAAATACATAAATGAAAATGATTCCATTAATGAATTTAATTGCCTATTGGATTTTTAATACCATTAAATTTAAATTCCTTCCAATTTTATAAAACAGAAGCAGAAGTGGCCCTTAAAAGGGCTGTTTTTATGACTCGTTCAGCAATTTTTGTTATGAATACCGTCCAACATGGCCAAAATTTAGTTATCACTTTTATAAATAGATCTCTACCATATTTCTATGAACTAGTCTAGCATAGCAATATTTATGGTGTGATACTCTTTATGTTGTGTAGAAATTTTAGCTTCAAAACCGCTTGGCATGATTTAGTTGTTTGAGTTATTAGTACCATCTGCAGGTTTGACAGAGCTGCACCTGGTACTAAAAAAAATGATTAAAACAACAACCAATTTTAGTGGCATCATCTAAAAAATGATTAATTAAAAACAATAGATTACATCCTGCATTATTACTGAAAACCAGGGTTGACAATGTGGCGCCTGCCACTGCATCTCAATGTGCCCACACTAAGCTATTCTGCTTTGTGTGCAATTTTGCAGTTTATGGTTATATAATACATATTAAAATTATATATTTTTACATCTATCTGTCAAAAGCCTCTTTATTGCATCGCCACTGCTCGAAACATTTTATTGTCGAGTGGAGCCAACTAAAATTGGACCAACCTGACAGCATGTTGCAGGGTGGTTTGGTTGATGCATTTAACCATAACTTCTCTGCTGCAATTGACAGTACTTGTGAGCAAAAAGACTTAGTGGATGCAAAACAAGATATCTGCCTATTTTGTCTGTGACAATTTTGATTGATTCGTAAACATACTTCGAATTTCTGACTTTTAGACAGGCAGTGAAATCAGTAATGGCAAATCATACAATGTGTGTATAGTGTATCACTGCTTTCTCATTAGATTCGTTTACGTACTCTCTAATCACCCAGGATATTTTCTTACAGAAATTTGCTTACAAACTGATGACTGTAACAACTCATGATGAACAAAGGACTTATAATTTTAATGCAGAATGGAAGCACCAGTTTTGCTTTATAAATCATAAAGACAAATACATATGCTTATTATGCAACAAAAGTGTAGCAATTCTAAAGAGAAGTAAACTTGAGAGATATTTTAAAAACAGTGCATCCGAAGTTTGACTCAGAGTATCATGAACTTTCTGAATTTAGAAGAAATAAAATTTTGTCTTTAAAGTCATTGATTTCGAAGCAACAACCTACTTAAAAGAGAGAGGCATATATAGATGGAGCAATAATAAAAGAAGCAATTTTTGAATCTGCAGATTTTAAAAATAAAAAAAAAAATTCTTAATGCCATAAGTTCCATGAAATTGTCAGCTAGAACTGTTACAAGGAAAATTGAAACAATTGCAGGCCACTTAGAAACCCAGTTGATAAACGATATGAAAACTGTCATCCTTTCTTTCTCTTTCTCTGAATATTTGGAGCTGATTGTTCTTATTTTGGTGCTAGTGTCTTTCTGAGCAACATTTTAAAATTCAGACCCATTTCGTCACAGCTATAAATTTGTTGTGGATCCAGTTTAATTGAATAATATTATCCAATTTGTTAATAAAGGAAGTCACTATACCTAATTTATCTGACAAAATCTCCCCTGCAATGTTTAGCTATTGCATGTCATACTGTTTTTTCTGTCTAGATTTTGAATAAAACAGCATCAGTTTTGATGGCAGTCAGATAAAGATACTGCTTTTTTCAGGAGTTAAAAAAAAATTCACAGAATTCCTTCCAAAGTTAGGAATAATTGATAATATTGATTTAATAGTTCAGTGAATGTATATATGTATTGTTTTGAATATTCTGATGAACAGAAACAGAAAACCAGAAGCATTGCAGGGGAATAGTGTTAAAAATCAAAGGCAACCCTTCAATGTGTGTAATTTCATTTAATGGTTGATGGGCTATCCTTCAGTGTTCTTGTAGTGCAATGATCATATTAGTTCAGAAGTCTAAAGACCCAGGTTTTATTCTCAGAAGATGACAGTCAGTTTTTGGAAAAAAACTTTTCTCCAGAAAACTTATTTTTTCTGTAATGACACTAAGTTAAGTGGTAGATGATAATATTTGGTATTAAGTTACAACAAGTGATAGATGATAATAATTGTTCAGTTGGCTTCTCTTTATCCTTAAGTTGCACTTTAGCTAGGGATGGAAGGGAATTAAAAGCATCCCTTTCCATGCAATCTATGGTGTAGTGGCCAGCATATACCATAAGAATTCAGAGATAGCTGTATCCTGTTTATCTGATTACCTGAGTTTGTTTTTTGACAGGATTACAATACTTTCTGAATTCATTATTAAAACTGTGGATGTCTCTGTAGCATGCACTGATACTGAAATAATGCTTAGGTGAACTGAGTCACATGTCAGGTGCCTGAGTAGATGCCCCTCCTGTATAGAAATGCATCGACAGGAGAACATATCGTAGAATGATGGCTAACATGGTGATGTGGAAGAGAGGAGAAAGACAAAAGCCATTTCCCAAGCCATGAAGTCATCTAGAAGAAGATATACCTCTAGAGTGAAGTTTGGTAGAACAATTACAGCATTTCATAAGGTGCGTATGTGAAATACAATAAGCAACTAAGGAGGGAAGTAGCAAATAAAAGGGCACAAAGGAGCTTGCTGAAAACCTAACATCTTCTAAGGTGTTCTGGGCTAGGCTTGAAAACAAAAATTTGTGCAGGGTGTAAACAGTAGTCATAGAAGTGTGGCAATCAGTCGTTTACAGTCAAAGAAGTTCATGAGAAGAAAGGAGTATATCAACAAACTAATGAAAGTTTTTTTTTTTTTTTTTTTTTTTATTTTTTTTTTTTTTTAAGCAGTTGTAGGAACTGTGAGGTAAAATAAGAAATGAAAGCTCATTAAAAATTTTCAGATGCTCCAACTGTACTGGATATATTCCTCCATTCGAAAAATTCATGGAAATATCATCCCATGTGTATTAAATGGACTGTTAATGGGAACTCTCAATAGAAAAAAAGTATATATGAAGTGATATCATCCAGTACAAGTGTAATTCATGTTATTAAAGCAGCTTTCAACCATTGAGCACTTTGTCGTATTTTGAACAGATGGTGCTTAAAGAAGCTTCTGCTCCTGTGATCAGAAACAGATTATTATCATGTCACAACTGTCTCATCTGTCAAATGATTGGACCTATCTAAACAATCTAACAATCAATCTGTGATGGAAAAGGGCAATCTCCCAGATGTCAAGAGTACTAGAACAAGTGTGCTTTAAAGATGACTGTTTAGACAGTAATTTTTTATACTTCAAAGAGAATGGTCCTACAAGCATTTTTCATGAATTTGTTTAATGTAGAGGTACTATTTACATGATCACTATTTAATTTATAGTCAGTGATTTGAGAAATACATATATTGTTTTGTTATAGTGAACATTTATAAAACTTTTTGAACTTTCAAGACTGCTTTTAAAAATTTTATTTTCTGTCAAGTGTATGATACAGGTGAAATTAGCATGTTTGTAAGATAAATTAGTCTGTTTGTAAGTGTTCTGTACTGTTATTTTATTTGTTAATTTCCTGTACTTGAAATTTTTATCCAAAGTATTTATATATGTGTGAAAATGAATGTATAGTTTAATATTTTATAATAATTTTTGCTAGCTTTTAACTTCCATTGATATTTCAGGAACTAGCAGAATCTGATGATAAAAAAATAACACATGCAGTGGAGAGTGTGGTATACAAATTAGGCTACTTTATTGATCCTGTTACTGGGAAAAGAAATGCTGGGACTGAATACATAGATGATATTAAGCGAACTTCTGAACTTTTTGGTATGAAGCCCCCATACCTGAATTCTTCATGACTTAACAACATTATTAATTTATCTAAGGTGTATGAAGTAGTAATAAGTACATTAGTCTTGCATTGTAAAAGATTGAAATGTATATACAGTATGCATTGTGTATAGTTAATTATTAAATCAAATAACAAATGTTATATCCGAAATAAAAATTTTAAAAACTGGGTTCATTTTATTAGATATTAACTAAAAATACATTAAATAGGAATATTTCAATTCTACTTAAGATAATTTAATAAAAGTGCCTGATCAAAATAATATTTATAAAATAAAGTATAAGCCTAATCCATCTGTTATCTAGCATACTAAACATGAAAAAATTATTAATAATATGTTGCATACGTTACAATTTTTTGTGAAATTTTATGAATTCTCATGTTTTATTGTATTTAATGTCTATTCCTTCACAGTAACATGAAAAGTTATGTCAAAAGAAGGGAAAGTAAATAATAAAGAACTTCTTGGTTGTTTACTTTCTTATAATTCTTCTAGTGGTCTTATGATTACTTTTTTTATAATTCTCATAATACAGCTAAGCTAATATATCCATTTCTTTGCTTACAAGCACAAAAAATTGTTAAATTGTATTTGAACTTGCAAAAAAGACTGGCCAACCCCAAGTAGGAGGTATGATAGCCATTTTATGTGGAAATCAATGGCAAGAGCAAAAGAAAAATGGGCATAGTGTGATCTATTGAAAAAAATAGTAATCAAATGTGAAAAAGCTAAACTATTAGAATTTTTGAAATGCTGGAAAGAACTGGATTGGAACAGATGTCATTAAGTATGGAAGAGAAATTTCTTGTGAATATGAAAAGCTTCAAAGAAATCCAGATCATTAACTGAAGAAAATTTATGGGTTATTTTTGCAGAACATAATCAAAATAGTACTTAAATGCTTAGCTGTGATTGGCTCTTGAAAATAAAATCTATTTTATCTATCTTTCTTGAACATAAGTGTTCCTATAATGCAAAATTCTAATGTTTAAATTTAATGTATTTAAAATAAGTTGCACTATTTTAAGAAAGCAATTTTAAGAATTTGCTTGGAAAAGATTTTATTACAAAATGTTGACCTTTTTATATTCCTCCTAGAGCAAAAATTTATTTTGTATTATTTAGTTAAAAGTATGGAGCCTATACTTCCTTAAAAATGTCAACTGCAAATTTAATGACAGTTCCCCCCCCCCAAAGATGAATTCAAGCTTTTGTTTCATAGCTGCTCTAAATTTATTCTGAAATTAAATCGTTAATAGGCAGGGGAAGCAATTTTAGTGAGTATATTTGTTGTTGAATGTTTCCTTTAATTTTTCATGTAACAAATAACTAGCAATAAAGTTCCATATTCTTCATGTGCTGTATTCATACATTACAAATCTGTTAAGTAAATTAGTACTCCCTGAATGGACTGTAAAGGTGTGTTAATTTTTGTGTGGAAGATATAGGTTTTATTCCATCAAACTGGAAATTACTAGGAAATTGTAGAAAGTATTTATTAATATATTTTGCAGTGTTGATTAAGATAAACTCTACATGTTATCTATATTTTTTTTGAAATTAAATCACCTATTTTCTAAATTATAGCCATATAAAAACAGAATTTAATTTTATATTTGCATATTATCAATAATTGAGAACTTTGGTTTGTACCAAATGATGATGCAAGTGCAAGAAATGTGTAACATCAACAACCTTTGACTTGTTCTTTTAAATCTCTCTCTACCATATGATTTCAGTTATTTTTTCTTATATTCTGCTCTACCTGTTGCTAGAGCACTTCTCATGCTCATCTGTGCATACTTGCATCAGCATTACAGATACGTTCACAGTTCATACTCTCCTATTCCAGTCAATCATATTTCAACCTTCTGCCCTGTTTTTAATCAGAAACATGATCATCATTTTAACTCTACGAATATTAACGGATCTTATTGGAAGAAACCCCCACATCAACCTCATAAGTTTTTTTAAAAGATATCTTTCTCTACCATATGATTTGAGCTCTTTTTCCTTATGTCCTGCTCTACCTGTTGCTAGAGCACTTCTCACGCTCATCTGTGCATACTTTCATCAGCATTATAGATACGATCACAATTCATACTCAGCAATGTCTGTGCATTTGTATTTTACTCACTATTCGTCTGACGCATAATAACGTTCTAGGTTTTGTGCCATTAAAAGCCAACCAACCAACCTGCTTTTTTAAACATATGCTCTGTATTAAAGTATTAGTGTCAATGTCTTTCACACTTCTTATTTCTGAATTTTGAGAAATAGCAACAGAAGCTACTTTTTCAAAATTACAGAGTATTTCTGAACTTAAAATGTACTAATTCCTATAGAATTAAATAATTGGAGGCAGGGGAAACTGTGTAAAAATGGAACCAAGCAATAAGAAAATGAAAATAGAAAATTTATTTGAAAGAAACCAAATCCTGTTTGCAGCAATCATATAATTTCTTTACTGTTGCTGCTTTAAGTTAGCATCATTGTCACAATTAACTTCCATTGAGAAAAATAGATTCAGAATTCCCTCTATCCAGATTGGTGACAAAGTTACTTTAATGTCTTCCAGGGGTTTCTAACTGGAACTAATTTGGCTGCGTAATTCTTTTGAATTTAAATTGTAAATCTGAATGTACGTATAAACATCCAAGAACCAGAAAAGTTTAATTTATGCAGTAAAATGATTGAAAACATGAATATAGGTTTAATGTTGTAGAAATATTACATTCTGTAGAATTGTTGATCCATAATATAAACTTGATAGCGAAGGGAGATTAAATATTACAAGCTATCACATGTTGAGACAATAACCAATACAGCGAAGCAGTGAGACACACCCTAGTGGGAAAGGGTAATTAAAAAAATGGCTGCTTATTTCACCAAAGACCTGTTTATGAGATTCTTGTTTAACTTTTGCTGTTGATCAAGACCTTTATGGCATTGCAGATAAAATAATGTGGGTTTTTGTAGTCCCAATCTATATACATAAAAGGAAGATTCTGTGTGTGTGTGTCTTTTGTTTATGCCAGTAAACTGAGAGCTACAAAATTTGGTACATGGGTGCACCTAGACGAGCCAGTGCACCTCAAAGCGATTTTTTTTTTCAAAATTCGGGTTTCTTTTTTTAAATTGCATCAAATCGATAATTCTCTCTCATTATATCAGCACTGTTGCCGCTCGGAAAAGTGAGGGCGAAAATTCTGTGCAATTTGTAAATTTAATGTTTCTCTTGTATACTGGACATTTGTCGAGAGAAGGCAGGGGGAGCTTGGTTAATTTATTTATTAGGATAATTAATATTAAAGGATATTGTTTATTTCATTGTAATTTTTTATATGTAATAGAATTTTTTTTAATTAAGTTTTTCTTCAGAGTAAAATTCTGTACAGTTTTTAAATTTAATGTTTGGAGCATTTTCTCTTTAGGTAGACATTTTCCCGGTGCATTTAAAAGCCAGACGAAGCCTGGCAGTGTAGTGGCTAGTATGTTATATAAAAAAAATATGAAACTTAAAATTACTAACTGTTATTTTGTAGGGCTTTGCTGAAATATGTAGTCACTTTTTTCCTTACTCTTTCTTGGCTGCTAGCGTTTGCAGTTTTCCAAATTCCATCCATTATGCATCCTATTTGTATGTCCGTAATGTCTCTAACTCAGCCATGACTGAAAAATAATTGGTGCCTTCTCACAAGTCATCTCGAAGTAATATATTGTACATTAATTAGATATTTGTATATTTTTTCATTTGTAATATTATGTCTGTATATCCGATTAATTTGAAAATGCTGTCATGTTAAGTCTGGTTTTCCATTCTTTTAAATTAAAATCATTTCGCATGTCCGTTTATGATATGCCATCTGATTAATTTAAAGGTACAACATACAAGGTTGTAAATATAAATATTTAATTTTAACACATCAAATTGTAAATTAAATAGAAAATAATTACTATATTATGTGAAAGTGTCACTAATAACTATTTGTTTCTCTCATTTCATTTGCATATACATGTTTCTTTATTTTTTTATTTATTGAAACGTTGTTTTTTGCATTTTTCCCTTTAAGTGCCTACATTTTCCATTTTTAAAAGTCATGAGTATATAAAATATAATTTAAAAATTAGCAGTTCAAAATATCAAATTTGAAGACACTAGTATATATTTTTTTATGGTACAGGATAAAAAGAATGAATAAAGTACAAAACTATGCAAATTTTTTTAAAAAACTCTCTTTTATGTATATTAAAAGCTCAACTATCCGAATTCAACTAATCAGAATTCCCATCAAAAAACAACTGAGAGATCAGTAAAGCCATCATAAGGCACGTACAGGACACTGTCGCCAAGCAGTGTGATTTTGCATCGGTAATGGATAAGTAACATCTCAACACAATGATTAAATCTTTATCTTGATTTTATGCAAGCCTATTTAATTCTTAATAGGCTGATTTAGTGTTTCAAAGAAGGCTATAAGTTAACTGCTACTTGCCCATTTTGCCATCATATTTTGAAAAAACACTAAAATTTGGGATTTGCTATAGAGCAGCATTCAGGGGTGAATTTTTCAGTTGCAGTGTGAGCATCGAATTATTATTATTATTTTTTAAATTCTGTTTTGTTGTAACAACATAAGTTTGGTTGAATTTTTGCTGTCTTTTATGGTCGATGGATTTCATAATCGAATAAGATGTTTTCCTTTCATGTGTTTAAGGTCTGTAGAATATATAGGGCTATATATCTGAAATGCAGTTTTTTCCCAAAGTTTTACATAATTTTAAATTCTGGAATTTTAGTATTTAAGTACATAACAAGTAAGAACACTGTTTTTGTAAATTTTTTACGAAAAGTTTCTTTTTCAATGCATTTGGCTTTTCTGCTATGAGTTGCATTTTGTGTACACTCAATCTATTTCATATATCTGGCACTTTTGGATTGCTGCGCTTTTTACTGTACTAGATTTTTTTTCTAAATGTGTCTATTATGTTGTGTTATGATACTGAAACAAGGATACTCTAAAGCAATAATTATTACATCTTTTGCATTGTAATTAGGAACAAAATTTGTGGTTTTGAATATATTGAAATAGCTATAAACAATGTTGAACTTAAGCTTATAAGGATTTGACTTTAAATTAATAAGTTACTGAATTTCATCCATGCACACAAAAGATCTTAAATATGCTTTACTGCTTTCATGAAATAATTTATGCGTATGTTTAGGTATGGGTATAAGTGGGTAGGAAACCAGAATTCCACGATGGGTAAAAGAGATATAGCCCCACCGCATTAACTGTGTATCTCTCTTCCAACTGCAAGGGGCAGTCCAGTGGTCACCCTTCCTTCCATTACCACCAACCACTCAAGCACTTTCAGCTTGCCATGTATTTTGGGCCTTGCTGCACTGATACTGTACACCTTGCACAAAAAAAAAGGAGTACTTCTATATCTCCCATTCTACTGGTTTGATTAACAAAATTTAATTTGTTTTTCATGTCTTGAAAGTGCAGCTTAGGATATATATTTTATTTATATATAGACCTTTTCCTGAAATAGCATAGCTATTTTTATTTATTTATTTATTTATTCCATATTTTGATGCATTGACTCAAATTATGCCAAAATGCCAAGTTTTTTAAAAATCACACAAGTAGTTTTTAAAAAATTAGCACCTCAATGTTAATTGAATTTGGTATACATTTATTTATTAAACTTATTTGATTCCTTCTTTCACAGTTCGAAATTTAGGTTCTTGTAATCTATAAAATTTTTGCCATCATCTTAAAGTAGATATATTTCTAAGCATATCTGCAAAAAATTAGAGCTTTTTATTCAGTTTCCTAAGATATACATCAGTTTACATATTGGTATATTTTGAAACTTGACATCTTTGTTTTAAGCAATAACAATGCTAGATGTGGTTTATTGATTTTGTTACAGTCTGCAGTGAATTGCCACAGATATTTTTATCCTCAATTTTATTAACGATACATTATTAATATCTGGTTGTAACAAAAGTTTTCTGCCAAAAACGTTCTTAATAAAGTTTGAAAAAAAAAAAAAAAAACATAAAAGCAGTACCTATAGTGTGGGTAGTAATCACCACCCAAATCTGTGATTTTCTGCCAATGTTTTAGGTAGATTTGAAATTTTTTAATATTCTGTAGCACAAAGCCTTTGGCCCAGAAACTTGATGGCCAAGAGTCCAAAAACAGATCAACCTCATTTCAAATGTCCTGTGCAGAATGGAAGATAGCACCAACAAGATGTACCTGCAGGTGTGAAAAAAGGTAGAAGTCTGAAGGAGCGATGTTGAGGCTATATGGTGGGTGTGGCAAAAATCCCATTCAAGTCTGTACACATCCCATTCCAGCCGGTAAATGCAGGCACATACGGTCTTGCATTATCTTGATGTAGCATTACCTTTTTGCAGCAGAACTCAGCTCGATGTTTTTCCTTGATAGCAGCATCAACATAGACTAGCATCTCGCTGTTTATCTTAACTGTCAAGGATTTTACCTTTTTCCAGATACTCTTTATGGATAATACCATGGCAATCTCATCAGACACAAAGCATGATGTTTTCGTTAGTTAAATTGCACTTTGCGACACTGCCAATGGGCTCAGCAGGTGCAGACCAACCTCCTTTTCACCTGTGTTGTTGAAGTAAATCCACTTCCCATTATAAGACAATCCAATCCAGAATTTTGTCCGTGTATTGGTATTCAATCAGATTAGTGCAGGCCCAAACACTTCTGCAGTCAAAAACAAGATCTCTGAAGTCAGCTCATGTGGCACCCAATGATTGAACTTGTACATCAAATTTATACGATGCATAGCACGACTAATGGTCATGGCACTAATGTCTAATTCCTTAGCAAGCTCTCGAGTGGTTGCATACTGATCTTCTTCCACAAGTTTTCGCAGGCAGGCTTCATCAACATAGTAGGCTGGCCAGAGTGCTTTGGTTCTTGTATGTTATAGTCCCTGTGTTTGAACTTTGGATACTAAACCTTCACAGTATCATCTGATACAACATTAGTACTTAGAGCTGTGCACATGATTTGATGACATTCTACAGCTGACTTTTTGTAACAGAACTAGAAGTAAATGATGATTCTAATCTGGTAGCATGGTAGTTCCATTTCAAAGACCTTGGACTTAATGATAACGATACTTTTTTTTCACAACACAACGTTCTAAAGCAGGGCTTTTTAAACTTTTTTTTAGTTGTGACCCCTTTTTATCACTGAGATTTTTTTCCCGACCTCAGGACCCCATAATACTTACAAAAATTTTGTGAGACCCCATAAGCATTGTGCAAATCTGACACACATGTGAATGAAACTGTCATTTTTTTCACTTGTACTGTAACATACTATTGCAGGTCATTAACTTTAATTTCTAATTTTAAGACATAGAGAAATGAACATTTTAAGTAAGTAACAGACGAAATGGCAACGCCACATGCAAAGCAAGTAAATGAATGTTTCTATTATAAAAAGAACGCGTTGAAACGTTAACGTTTTTTCTCTGTCTGTATTGTTTTATCTTTATCTATTTTCAGATGCATAGTGTAAAAATATTTGGTAAATGTAAAATTATTATAATAAGTTAAAGAAATATTAAAACTGCTAAAATTTTTGGCAACCCCCTGCTGCAGGTTCTGCGACCCACAGTTTAAGAAACTCTGTTCTAAAGCAAGTCTTTCTTTCAAATGCCAAAAATCGTTTGACAAAATATGATTAAATATGCTAGTACCAGAATAAATTTCTACCTTCACCATGTTATCGTTCGCTATTGTAATTTTTAACTTGGTTTAAATAGAATTCTCTAAAACTGAGAAAGTTTGTTTAATGTTTTGTTCTATAATGTCTGTAAATAAGACATTGTCATAATTCTGGGACATTTCCAGTCCAGAAAATTTTCTAGACAAATAGCTGAATTCACTGGCTATTCTAAAAGTAGAATTCATCATTTATGCAGCAAATGAGTGGGTTTTTTATATTTAATATTCTTAAGCACTATATTTGACTTTTTTTCAAGTCTCTTTTACCTGAAACATAACAGCTGGTTACTTTTTCTAATGCATACATTTTAATGCATGCACAAAGATGCACAAGAAAAGTTTAATATTATATATTTCTTTCATTCATTGCAAATGTAACAGTTTCTATAATTTGTGCAAACGCTAGCAAATTAATAAACAAGAAAACAATAACAAACAAAAAAAATCTGAAAGTTTTCAGATTTTATATGACACCCAAAGAGACTTTTTTAAACATTTTGTGTGTTAATTAAGTATCATGTTCTTTGCACTTAAACCACAAAATTCAGGTCAACAGCAATATCTCAAAATAATTTTAAAATGAGCATATCTTTAGAATTTCCGATAACACAGTCTGCACACTGGAGATGAAAATTCCTAATTTCAAGAGTGAATTGGATGGCTGCATCAATTGAATTTATAATAGATAAAATCTCGGATCAATCTTTATTACCATCAAAAAGTGCGAAAGTGTCATCTACATAACGAATCCAGAGACAAAAAGATAGTTTATCAAATAATTTTACCTCAAAATAGTGCATATAAATGTCAGCAAATACAGGACTGAGAGGATTACCCATAGCTAATCCTTCAATTTGACGATAATATTCATTTTGGGAAACAAAGTGGGTTTGACCCAGAGAGACTTTAGTAAGCGAAACCAACTCATCAATTTCAGTATGTGTGAAATGGAATTCCCGAAGCCTAGTTTGAAGACATTTTAGTGCTCCTTTGACTGGAACATTAGTAAACAGTGATTTGACGTCAAATGAAACCATAATGGAATGCAGTAGAGAAACTAATCAGCTTAACTCTACTATTTATGTTTTGTTAGGTTCCCATTTTTTTACGTGATTCAAACATTTTATTTGTTTTATGCATCTGTTTGGTAGTGATATACTCTTAAAAAGTTACATACAACCCAAATGTGTGTGACAAGCTTATGAATTAGCGATCTAATGTTTGCATACATTTCTGCGATTGAGATTTTGTACCAACTACAGCTTATGGAATCAAAAATAATGTTCAGGTCAATGAAGTTTGAGTTTAAAATGCAGGTTTTATCACTTTGGGATCGAAAATAATTCTGCAAAAATTTCCATTTGGTTCGCAGTGCTTCTGTATGACAAAATGTCCTTTATGTTCAATATATATGCAAAGAAATTTATTGCAGATTGAAAAATCATTTATCACATATGTATTTAATACTTCTGAATATTTCTAATAATATACCACGAATACTATAAATAAAACATGTCATTTACTACAAAAATGTTTACCAACCGCAAAATTTACTAGAATATAAGGTTTTCGTCTTCTTTTATGTTTGTAGCAATTCTGAAGATGTAGCATTAACTGCAAAATATATTTTTAAACAAGCCGTTGCTTATGTTTGAAAGAGTAGCTGATATCACCCATGACTCCTATTTCCAAGTATTGTTTTATATAAACATAAAGTTTAGAGTAATCATTTTATTAAAAGTCGAATTATGACACAAACATTCACTTCTATGCAGACTGATTTAATCAGTCAAATTTATGGAAGTTCAGTGGTTATGTAGAAATGATTCGCAGCTATTTAATAGCCGGATGGCTCACGCAGGTTTCTAACAAGTGGCATGATCTTTATTAAATAAACTTAAGAAGATTTTTAAAAATAAATTTCAACTGATAAAATAACTCAGAAATAAATTCAACTCGTTTTTTTAAAAATCTTAAAATACATTTTTCTGCATACCATACTTTAACAAAATTTCTGTTCGTAAAAAGCAAATTAAAGTTGTTTTATATTGACTTTAATTAGTTCTTTTCTAAAAATTCCACTCGTTTGAATTTCTTTTGGTAAATCACATCATTTGGTTTTACTTTTGGTTTTGAATTTTACACTTGCCTACATGAATGACAAAACACGAATTGAATAATTGAGGAGTTAGGTTTGAGGGCAACTTCCCCTTGATAAGTCTGTCTTCTGCCAGCTCAACAATTATTCACTTATGCCGTTTTATAATTTTTTAAAAAATTTATCAGAATTTTATATTTGTTAATAGATTTTGATACTTGCAATTGATTTACTTATGTTCTCAGAATTTAAATGATATTGTAGATTAGTTCGCAGCAATATAAATTATAATTCATTTCTTTTAAACATTTTTCTTTAATTAATTTTTTACTTTAATTTGCTTTTTACGAATAGAAATTTTGTTAAATTCAAATTTCATTCCTTGCAGCAATGGCGCAAGAGAATTCTTTAAATTTAATTTAACTTTACTATATTCTTTTGAAACCATACTTTCATTATATGCATAAAATTCTAATTTATAAAGTAATTATCAACAATTGAATTCTATCATGATTAACATAATAAATGATTATCTCTGTTACATTAATGAATCCTTCTTGTAAAGTAATTGCAAACATTTCTAGTGTTGCCCTTTTCTATGCAAATATTGCTAATTTTATATCAAACGGGATATGCAATGATATTTGCATTTCTTTTCTTTCTGTCAACTCAACTTAAAGAACAAATTAATTACGTTTAACTAACAAATCACAATTTAAATTTTGAAAGATGATATTGGTAATTCAATTATTGGTGCAATATCTCACATATTCCTCACGATTGGATAGCTACATTGGATTTTAACGAGTTTTTCGCTTTTGCTAGTAATTGCAGTTGAAAATCACACTTAAACTAGTTTAGTTAGTTATTTAAAAATAGCAAAGAACATAGGAGCTATTTGCCTAATATGGGGATGCCTTCATGAGGGACCTTTGTAAGGAAAACTGGCTCGTATTCACAACATAAAAAACTACGAAAAATAACCATGCAGTCAGCTCCTGGGTTGAACAAATGACAAATAATCAATATTCTGCAATATTCAACCATTAGGCCACTTGTGGAGTTTGCCACATTAATAATGTCTATTTTACTATTTTAATTGTAAATATTTAAAATATTACTGTATTCTCAGACACAAAAAGTAGAATTTAAGTTTTGTTAGCTTACTAGTAAACTATCAAACAGCAATACTAATGAATATTCACTTCCATTTGCTCTTATTATATTCACTTAGTATTCTTGGAACTTGAGCTAAAGACAGGATGATAATATCCTTGAGTTTGGGAAAGATTAAGTAAGTGTTTAGATAAAGTGATACTAGGTTATTTTACAAGCTGAGGTATCAAAACAATGCTGCACTTTAAAATGTTTTACTGAGCAGCTGATTTAAATAGCTGAGAATCAACCAACAATGTTTAGCCTTTTTCAGTTAGAAACCATTGTATTGCACAATAATGCATCTTCCCACTGATCAACCACATCGCAGAGTCATTCTGACCTGAAAAAAAGTATGTGTGTTTCTTCCAGCAGTTTCTCCAAATTTATATGTTTGCAGTATTTTTGCTTCCTAAAAGCTAGTGTTCTTTCAAAGGAAAGTACATTTGACATGAGAGACAAGAGGAATATATCTACTCCTAGAGGCATGTCAAAAACAGACATCAACAAACCTCTTTTGGTACCTGTCCAACTTACTTGCCATGCAGTGAATCACTCAAACTTTGATTACTTCAGCTTCGGTAAGTCAGAAGTTTTGGCGAAATAGTTATCGGAACTAGTAATTCGAAGCCAAGTAAATATTGAAGCATGTATTTCGAAAATCAAACTAATTCAAGGTCAGATTTTTTAGTATTTTGTTTTCGAAAAAAAGGGAATTCTTTCAGTTTTGGCTCACTGAAACTTGGCTATGTTTAGATTAATTTTTTGCATTTTTTCCAACTTATACATGATATATGTGTAGTGCCTAGTTTCAAATTAAAATTTAACGAGATAAATTAAGCTTTAAGAGTTTGTTAGTTGGGTCATGTTCCAGCTTTTAGTAAAAATATATGAAATATAAATTTTGATATGATAAGGGAAATTATTTGATTTACAAATGCTTAAAGTTGCATTACAAATAAAAATGAAATAATTCACCTAAGTATAACTTTGATCCTACAGAGCATGGAATATTCAATTTTCATTCCATACCATAATATAACATTCTCAGAACATTTAGAATATTCCAAGCGTACCCCATAAAACATTTGAAAGGAATTTCTAGGAATATTCTTCTGATCTACAGCAAGGAATATCACTGAAACATGTCAGGTATATTACATGGGAATAAATATCTTATTACATTGTAAAAAATAGTTTATATTTTCTTAAAAAACATACCAATCCTTAAAAAGAATGGTTTGTGATTGTTTCTTGTATACAAAGCCAGACAAAATTTTTAGATATTGACAAGGTAAAAAATTTGCTTTTTGTTTATAGACTAAGTTTCTGGTACACACAAAAAATGTCCCATAGATATTGCTGGGAATATTCCTGGCATACAAAAGTAAATAACAGATGGCTCCTGGCAACAAATATTTTGCTAATTTGTTAGGGTATTTCATGTGTACTACATGACTCGAATATTATAGAATTCTCTTGGAATATCTCGGGGATATTGCTGTGGTGAATATACTCATCACACTCAAACTGTATTTCAGGAAAATAAGAAAATCCAAATGGCAGAAACAATGAAAAAATTATTGGGCAGAATGGTTATAAAACTGTCAACAGAGGACTATGTTGAGATGTGCACAGGAAGTCTGTATTCTTATAGAAGAAAATAGACAGACTCATGATGTAATCAAGGGCAAAATTCGAAGAAAACAAGTCTCAAAATGAAGGATCTACCTCCTTTCCTATTTCATCTCACAAATTTGCTTTTGAGAGAGAAAAACTTATGTCCCCAAAACTTTATATCAGGACAGTAAATGCTTTCATAATAAACATAGACATCTGGCAAGTCTGTGTATGGTGATGTTAAACATCATATGGAAAAATTCATAAAAAATTTGCTTATTTGTTAGAATAGAATCATTTTCTTCTTGAAAAATACAAACTACATTTACATATGTCTCTTACTGAGCTAAAAAGTTTAAAATTCTATTGAAGAAGAACGAAACTGAACTGACTGAAATAAAAATGTTTTTTAAATTAAATGTACAATATATTTATAAAAATGATTTTAAATACATAATACATGATATTCTGTATTTTTTATCAATACAATACTGCTTACAATAACTCAAGTAAAAAACAAAACACTGGTAAATAGAATTATGTAGTTTCTTGAAAGCATTAATGTGAAGGATTCGTGTGAATTACTTTTTCCATAAAGCAATGTCAAATCACATAATATAAAAGAAAAAAATATATATATATATTATTTTTTAAAAGTGAATAGCCAATCAAGAAATGTAGAAAAATGAAAATTATTTTGTTGATAAATTTAAGTAAATATTGCTCATGTAATATGTTTCTCACAAAACTGAGAGAAAGACGGTTATACATTGGCAGCTAAGAAGGGAATTAAAAAGTTTTATTAAATAGCTCTTGCATTGCCCAAATAATTCAATGGGACCCAATCAGTTCTTAAGTCATGACATTTACATCTTGCAGCAGACATTTTTTTAAACAAGGAATGACATGACAAACACAAATCATATATATTTAGTTTTTTGATACATTTACTGATTCCCATTCCATAAAAAAGCTCTGAAATTAATATCTAGCAAATACATTTTCTGGTTTCACATTGTACTAAGAATTTTTAAAGACAAGTAGATATTGATAAATAAAATGGGTAGGCCACATTCTCAGAGTGGATGGAGAAAGAGCAACAAAAAAGTCTTTAATGCCAGACCAAGAGGAACACTGAAAAAAGACAAAATCTAAGATAGTTAGACTGCCTAGAAAATGAGCTACTGGTCTTAAAAACTGAAAAACGGTAGTTGGGAGAAGATTGAGCTGGAAAAAGCTTCTTAAGAAGGTCATGGTCCACACTGGGCTGTCAGGCTATTGAGGAAGGAAGATATTAACAAAGATACAACAATATTGTATTTCTCTAATGGGAAAACTGCCAACTTAAGCACTTTAAAATTTTACATAAAAAGATTTTCAGGTAGAACTATTTTAAAAAATGGATTTATTACTTGGAGAATTTTAATAATATTCAAAATGAATAGTTTGGTTGCAAGTGTTAATCATAACATCTTATTTTTTATAAACTGCATACAAATATATATATCTGAATTGCACTGATTGATTTTACTCTCAGACAGATCACAATATTCTGTATCCTAAACACTTTTCTGTCACTTTCATATTATTATTTAATTTTTGCATTTTCTCTAATGTTTCACTAGAAGCTATTGCTTTACTCACCCTACCCTCAATATGGAAAATAATGTTACGATCCTAAATCTGGTCCTAAATCTAAGTCCTAAATCTGGTTGCTGCAAAATGACTGCACATTTCAGGATGGCTGGTGAAAGACAAAAATGTTGGTAAATTATTATTTTTGAACTTGAACAGTTCATGTGGCAAAAGTTAGAAGTGGTTATTCACTTCATGAAGTTACTATCTTACAAGTTTTTGAATATTATATAATCCTTGCATTAGAACACCCACTTATATCTATTTACGAGCTGCTATCTTTATTTTATAGTTATTACCTTATATTATAAATCATTTTCCTTTATTTTTTTTTTTCAATTATGTCGAAAACATTCTTAAAAGCTTGATTATTTGAAAACAAGATAATATATTAAAAACATAGTATTTCATAAATAATTAACAGCTGATATTAAAAAAATTAATTGCAATATGCAGATTAAAGTTTTAACTTTACAATACAAGAATCCCTTGGTTTAATCTCCATGAAATGCCATATTCAACTGAATTTTAATCGAATATACGAATATATCTAAAACACTCCAATTCACTAAACTTTTTCACAATCTCCTTTTCATTTCTCTTTAATTAAAGAGTGTAACAGATTTTTTGCGTGTGATATAAAACACATACATGCATTTAAAAAAAAATATGATTCAATGTTTATTGTATATATTTAAATTTTATTGCTTTTAATCACAAGCAATAAAAAGTCACATTCATTACTTTGTTTCTTTAGTCTCCATATTTTGCCTTACGGCAGTTCAGTGCATTATCAGTCATATAATAAATTTGAATACTTCCCTCCAGATTTAGATTTATGTCTATAACTTGTATTTTCAACTTTTCCTGCAACTGCTTCATTTCATTTCAAAAAAGATTTTTATCATCAGTGAATTCATTATTTTCAAATTTATATACTTGTTGTTGATTAATGTCAACAAGATCACTAACACTAAATTCTTTACAAAATGGTTTCAACAGTTCTTGCATAGTTAGCAAATCTTTTTCATTGAATCTTTACTCATGTTAGGTGGTTGCAGTTTCATCAAACTACATTCAACTTAATCAGTTGCACAATGAAGCATGTTCTTTCCATACAGCTGATATCACTCCCTTCACAATTCTCATAAAATGCAGCTGATGTTGTTATTACTTAATTTCTCCCCAAACCAGATTATTTCTGGTATAATTTTATATTACTTCTTCAAAAGTCAATTTAGGTGATTGCCCTAAAAATTTGTAAAAGACCATGACCTATAGGTTATAAAATAAATGTGCTGGAAGGTAAAAACATGGCATTCAAATACAAGTTATTTATTGAAGGGACATAACCAAAAATGTTACCTAAAAGTATTGAAACTTTAAATCTCAGATTATTTTATTTACAGTGCTTTTATTACTGGACAGAAACAGATTTTCAACCAATCTTAATCTGGAAAGGTCTTCATCCAATTAGAAAAGTGACGTCTTTATTTATGTTTTTTCATTCGAGTGAAAATATTTTCAGGTGTTTTTGTGGTAGTGAATCTTTCTGTGCTGCCTGTACATTATTTGACAAAGAAGTAAATGTAAACCCATGATATTGATATCAACTAATCAGAAAATAAATGTTTACTTTTGATTTTTATAATATACTATCTGGACCATGTTAAGTAAAAACAGGTTACAATTGATAAATCTTAATTCAGAATTATGCTAATTAAAGCCTTTTTTTAAGTGATGGATTCTAATTCAGAAAGTCGTAAGTGCTTAAACATAAAAGCAATTAAGGTTAGTACAGGGTTGGTAATATTCAGAATTAAGCATCAAACATAAAAATTTGCCAATCATTAGCTACAAAGATTAGCTAAGAGTTTGTTATTGTCAAATTATGCAAATTGGGTCTAATGTTTGAAAATCATGATTATACTAATCTCTATTTCAAACCTTTTTCCAAATTTATTTATTTTTTTTGCTATCACCTATTAGTTTTAGGCAAACCAAGAAAAGTGTCATAGCTAGAGAGGAGGGTCACTCATCAGGACAGCATTTTTCATAAGAATTTTTATAGGGTGAGTTATACTCTAAAATACCCAGTTTCCTGATCGCAGTTCCAAATATCGTAATACTACTGCAATTTTTCCTGTACTTTCTGTGCCACTTGTTGCAACAGGAATTTTTCTAATACAGACAGCACCTAAGACCTTCAAATGAGTACCATGAATTTAAGAAATCTTATTGTATTGAACAATAACTAGGGTAATGAAACAAACTATAAGCATATCAAACTCATAACACTTGCTTTGCTCACAAAAAATAACAAAAATCTGGTGTTATTAACAAAAGGGAGCCTATTTTGTACAAAACAAATGTAGAGAAGCTTCAGCATTTGAAGTAAGATTCTGCAATAACAGATCAACAGATGAGCTCTCCTTCTTTTCTACTCCTTTTCCAACTGTGTTTCAGATTGAATAAAAATTCAGTGTGACTGAACTGTAAAGAAGAAAAATTAGTGAAATAGGTATCTCTGGTTTTTATAAATAATTGGCTGCATAGTTTCCAGAAAGATACAAATTTGCATTCTGATGTATCATTGATTTCCATGTATCATTGTGAACAACTTTTCACACTCGAAAAGAAACAAGTCTTCAGTGAGATTCAGTTATGTGACATCTATTCTGAAAATTGCTAGTGAAAGCAGACATCCAAAAGCTGATTTTAGGAAAAAGATGCAGATATTAGGAAAGAAATAAAAACAATATCTACTACTCGAATTTCTTTACATTCCTTCTATTTTTCTACATTCTGAATACTGAGTTTGACATACATGTTCTAGAATATCATCAACCATTTTGTTAACAGAAAAATGAGCAAAGTAGCATTTTAGAATGTTATGCCCTGGAAGTTTAATTTGAAAAATTAATAGAGGGTTGATAAAAGTTCTAATTATGCCACTGACCAAGAAACTAAACTCTTTTTGAGAGAAAAAAATGGAAAGTTCTTAGAATCCACACTTTTTTTGTGCATAACTTCAATAGCTTAATGAGAACCAGCTTTTCACCACACCAATATTCTCACATAAAAGCTTCAAAAAAAAAAAAAAAAAAAAAGGGGGGTTTGGTACTTGTTCCACTATTCCTTCTCCTAATAAGAAAGCTATCACTTCTAGTTCAGTTGAGTGTCACAGACATCAGGTCAGCAAAACAGATTCCAAAGGTGATATTTATAATTTATTTTTTTGAAATAATACTTGACTACATTATTAATTTGTTTGCATTTACAGGATATGAAAAAATAAATTTATTCACATTAAGATAAAATATTGTCCTGAAATTATTTTGAATAAACTGATTGTAAGTTATGTGACAGCTTAAGTTCAGCCATCAGTTCTTAATCATTATAACAATATTTTATTCAAATAATAAAACTTAACTTTCTCAATTGGTATTTAATGTGTTAGTGCTTTATATTTGATAATGATCATTTGTAATTAGCCTGTAATGAAAACTTTTATTTCAATAACAACTCTATCTATGCTTAAATTCTCATTATTCCATTTATTTATATATATGTATTAAAAAAACTTTTGTGAAGATTTTACAGTATTCTTAGGACACATTTTCAATTAAACAAAGTTGAATTTACACAGAATAGTCATCAGTTTTAATGAAAGTATTTTGCCGCTGAATATCATTATCTGATTGGCCCTAATTTTACAGCTTTATGAAATATTATCATGCACAGGAAATAAATTTATTTGACAAAATCAAATATGAAATAAATTTCAAATATCAGTTATATTTAAAATTTGCTATAGTAACTTAAAAAATAGTAATAAAGGAAAATCTTGCTTAATATGAATTTGATATACAACCAATACAAATGCATGAAATTAAGACATTTTCTGCTTCATGATTAGATCAATATAATTTTTATATCATATTTTTCCACTAGCATGTAGTAATAAATTTTTTAAATCCAGCAATATTGTTAATATCTATATATAAAGAAAGAGAGCTCTTACATTTTGAAGAAACACCTCACAGAAACTGATAATTGGGATTTTTCTATAATATATTAAAATACTACTTGTTTTAAATGATAATAACATAGCTTCAGGAATTTATGTAGTTTTCATATGATTTGTTAAACCTGACATTAGATTTTTACCAAATGATAGAATATTCCCTTTTATGAATAAATTCAGTAGAAACATTAGTTAAGAAATACAGGGTTTACATCTCAATAGGAGAAAACTTTATTCTCCCACTTAGATTTCCTGATCTGATTTCAAACCTAAAATTAGATAAAAAAAAAAAACTCTGAAGTTTATTTCAAAAGAACATGAGCTAGTTTCCAGTTACACTGAGAATGATATGGAAATTTTATTTAATTTTGATCTTGGTAAGTTTTGAAGTATGCCAAAATCTTGAAAAAAAACCCTCACAAACTATCATAATTTGTAAGATAAAATAAAAAAGTCAGACATTATTCTGCAAAAATGCAGCTCAATCAAAGGTTTAGATAGCAAATTAAAAGTTGAGGAACTGTCTTTTATTGCTATTTACTTATGGTTAACACTTTATTATTAAATGATAGATAATTATAATTATTTCTATCATTTTTTTATATTTGCTTAGCAATTAGTTGGTGGATTAATTGGGGAAAGTGCAGAATCCTCCACTGCTTGGTGCATTTTTAAGATCAGTATCCACGTACACATTAACCTATTTTCACTTAAAAAAAAATTCCAAAAAGAGTTGCACAAACTTCATACTCCCTTGACTTTGTCCACGTACACATCAATCTATTTTCACTTAAAAAGTCAAAAGAAATTGATAAGAATCCAATTCTTTTTACTCTTGTAGAAGTGAGTGATTCTGCGCTTTACTGGATTAATTAAGAGCATTACGATAAGTTTTCTCAGAAAGTTATGAAAATTTTTTAGATGATTAAATTATTTAAATATATCAATTAAATTTAAATGTGATTTAAATATATCAATTTTTATGGTTTAAATCTGAACTATAAATCTTCGTAATCTTGAAATATTTTAACAAACACCTAAAGAAATCTTAATGCCATCTTAAAAATGCATCAAATTGCTACACTTATGTCACTAAGAACAGACTGAAGACAATAAATACATGCTGACTTTATATAAAAACACAACATATGTTATTAGGGTAATAAAGCCAGGTTCCATGATAATTTATTAGAATTATTATGCAGACAATCCAAAAATAATGTTTCCTAACTGCTCATATAATTCTTATTGCATCAGAATAGAAAGAAACTTTTAACTCTTTGACTACCAAAGCTCCTCACATGGCCCTTCATTGAGATGACCACAACTGCTCTTGTTTTCTTCCCTCCCCCTAAGGTATGCAGTAGCAAGATGCAGGTTCCCCAAATGCATTCTATCAGTTTACTGCAGACAGCTTGTTCTAAGAGGTTTAATTGTGGTTTCTTATCTTTAGGTTGCACATGGCATTTCGTTTTTGAATCTCTGATTTCAGTTTAAGATTTTCAGAATAGGTTTATAAAAAATTGGGGTTAAAATCTAATGGAATCTTTGTTAGAGCGTAGAAAGGATGTCATTCGAACTATTTAACGCTATTTCTGCATTAATGGATGGGGAGGGGAGGAAATTGCTGTGAAACTGGAAAAGTATTTCGGTATTTTAAGGATGCAAGTTAGCGAAAGGTTTGGATTTCAAAGAGTTAAAGCAATTTTATACCTGGTTGATTTCCATTTATTTATATTCAATACAAACTGAATGATATATAACAATTAAAGACTGGTTTCATTTATAATTAATAGTGGCAGTCATCAAATTTTTATTATAATGTTACATAAAGCTAATTGATGAAATGTAATTTATACATTTGCTCAAGCATGTGGCATCCCTTCAGAAGAATTAAAAATAGTCATTTACAAATTAGGATAAAATGTGCCAATATAATTTTAGGTATCTATATATATATATATATGTTTTGTATATAAGATAATTAAACTTAACATTTTCAATATGCCTTGGTCAACTAAACATAGTGCTTTACTTTTCTGTTATCAGAACCAGATTCAGAATTGTATGTATGTACGTGCACATATGTATGCATATACACACAAATACATACGTACCTACATGCATACATTTCTGGATACGGTCCTGATAACAGAACAGTACCCATAGTTCTTCTTATTAACCCCCTTGTACAAAAAAAAGAAAAAAGAAAAAGAAAAGAAAATTCATTCCTATATTAAATTAAATTAAACTAGATTTGTTAAAACCAAATATATATTCTTAATTAAATGCAAGATATACATGGACATAAATTTTAATAAAAAGAAAACATCACCCTTTTTTCTTTTTTTAACTTCTCAATTCTAAGCAAAAGCCAAATAATAAAATATTTATTTTAACAGTAAACATCTCCTATATCTCAAAATTCAACTATTTCCTCCAGATCTAAAATTGTTATGGATTAATATTTAATTAAATGCAAAAGATACATGCAACATAAACTAATAAATAGAAGACATCAACCTTTTCTTTATTTTTCTTTTCATTATTAAAAAACTAAAGTCTTATCAAAAGGAATGTACTTTTCTTTTACTAAATCAGAAAATTAAACAATTATGTCAGAAAGAAAACATGACTATTTCCGATCTATATCCATTTGAAAAAAATTAAAATGCAGATCTTAATTGGCATTAAATTCTTAACATACCAACAGCATGCCAGCTGTATGCATTAAAATTTTTTGTAGCTTGAAGGAACTAAATGCACATACTGAAAAAAATATTAAATAATTGGGAAAGACTTAATAAAGGTGAAACACACTTTGATGAATTAAAATACTTGTAAATACAAATAATTAGAAAAACAAAATGTTAAAATTTCAATCTAATTTTAATAAAATTTCATAAATTTCCTACTACATAATATGTACACCAATGAATGCATACATACAACATTAATGACTTCATAAATATATACTTCAAACCATATCCCTACAAAATTGAAGTTCAAAAAATTTATTCTTTGAACCAATTTTAACTTATATAATCTTTTTTGTCAAACATATAACAACCCTCACAACAATAAATCCCTTTCACAAAACATTTCATCAAGACCCTGGTTTGATTTTTGTGATTTGACACTATCCTACAGGATACATGCAGGACAATTACAATACAATAAAATAATTTCAACAATGGGCTGCATTATGCAGCAACAATCAAGAAAAACATAAAGCAATGATAAAGCATTCTATGAACTGCACAGATAATGAGAATATAATGCAAATTTGTTTTCAAAACACTACCTAAAGGCATTCATAAATATGACATTTATCATCTACCAAGTCTGCTTTGCCATGTAGAATACTTTTTATATGCAGCCTGCAGGAGACTTCTTAAATGTTCGGTAAGATTTAATGGCAAACAATTTCTAGCCAGTTTATCCTGAAAAGGTTGCAATTTTGCATACTCAAATCTTTGAAGACTGCCTTGCATAGAGATTACTTTCTCTTCAAGCTGTGGTGTTGTAGTAGGAAAACAGCACCAAAAATGGCGTAACAATTCACTTAAAGCTAAATATAATTGTTTCATCTCATTCTGTATTTCTACTGGTACTGTATCGCTTAGTCGTGTGCCATCAACATTTTTCATTAACGAACCACCAGGCATCAACTCACCAAGAGCGAGAATTGCAGAACTAGGACGCAGGACATTTGGTAAAGCTGGAGTCCATGAATGAATAGAGTTGTTAAGTTGATCAACTGCAAACAACACTTCCTCAGGAGAAGTACTATCAGCATCTGTAATAGGTGTAGGTCCGCTAAGATAGCGGCTGACTTTACTCAAGTTTAATGTACTCACATTCTGTTGTGCATCTTTATTAAGATCTTCATACAATATTTTATGCTCTATGATGCTTTTTTTAGGATTTTTTTCAATTTCTAAAACAGATGATGCACTTTTCTTAGAAACACAATTATTTATAAGAGCAGGTTTTTTTGCACTTGTAGCACCATCTATAGGAACATCTGACTTTTTCTTGGAACAGCTTTGAAGAACCATCATGGAATGATGATTAAAACGTCGAATCATAGACTGATTTATTTCTTTTTGGGTATTTTGTGTACTCACAATAACTTTACCATTATCATCAATTAAATTATCTTCTTCAAATGATGTCACATCAACAAATGGATCAGGAATACCTTTATCTATAGCATTCTTTACATCCTGGTCATCAATTTTAGCACACTCTGAAAACAAATCTTTCGAATTTATATTTAATCTATCTCTGTGAAAATAATGAGATTGAAAAAATTTAGTCCAGAATTCATTTTCAGAAATTTTGTGTGGGACATTTTCCATGTGTTTCCTTTTCACAGCTGGATATGTTCGAAATATGGAATCAATGATTTCTGGTGTTATATTGTATTTAATACCACAAGAACCATCAGTTTGAGGAGCAATGCCAATCAAAAATGATCCTGAAACTCCTACTTCTTGGTCCACATTTGTTTTTGCATTTTGATTGGGTTTCTTTACATAATTAGCCCAAAATTCATCAGCTGTTATTACCTGAGTAGCTACAAGATCTCTGTACAGCTGGAAAAGTACAGGATCATTTGCCAAAATATTATTCTTTTCTTCAAGTTCTTTGTTGATTTTTCTTTTAAATTTTGGCAGGAGTTGCTGAAGCAGTTCTTTAACGCTATTTCGATCTTGAAATTGCAAATTGGTTCCCAGCGGATTAACAAAATGAAAAGTAGTTGTCTCTCCATTATGTAACACCACTTGCAACTGCACCTTCGCCTTTCCATCAGGTGATATTTTCTGCATTTTGATATCCGCATATTTATGGCTTATAGAGAAAGTATCCTTACCTTCGGGCATCCATGCTATGCGTTCGTTCATTAAGTACAATGTGCCATCATTCTTCTTATGATGAACGTGACTAACCATCAATAATACATCTTCGGATGATGTTCCTGGAGACATACTTAATTTTGACAAAATTTTAAGAATTAAATGAAATCTGCGATTATTTGTTTTCCGATTCCGCTTCGTTACAGACGAAAGAATTTTTATATCATGCACTAATATTTGATATTCCACATAAAAGAATTTTAAATGAATGCTTTACTTATAATTTCTCTAATACTTATATATGTATATATACACATACAAATAATAACGTGTCCAATTTTCTAGCCTTTGTGATTTTGTTAATGGGAAAACAAAGATTTTTCTAATCGAGCTCGGCATGCACGCCTGCCATGTCGTATTCCTAACAAAGACTTGGCCTTCGCCTTCTCATCGTGCTCCGAGCTCTGACGAATTATCAATATTACCGACTTCGCCAGACAACCGGCGGGTGACGTCACATGATCCTATCTAACCAATAGACGTGGTCCTACGTCATAAATTTCACTAAAAGCAGAATACAGGGACTCTATAAATCAAATATTATCAACAACAGCAATAAGAACAAAAGCAAATCCTGAATTTTTTTCATGAAATTAAAATCAGGATTTCAAATTCACAGTCTTAATGGTTTAATATACCAAATTAAAATTATATGAATAGAGCGCTACCTAACGGTGAAAAAAAGGAACAAATCTTTTGCGTAAAACTGAAAGAGAAAGGAACAAAGTAGACGACTCGAAATAATAATTGGCTGTATCATGCAGAATTATACTTCAATGTCTGAAATTTTTCAATGTGAGTGGCTGGAATAATCGGCAGATTGAAAGACACCCAAAATTTAAACTTGATAGTGCCGGAGATTTTGAGTTACTGTTTACTCCGAAAATTACTCCCCATTTATATTACGATATGAGTCAAATGAACCACGAGTTTTTAAATGTGCACTGGTATTTAAGTAGAATGCACTAGAAATGTTGGCGCTGTAATGATACATAGAGGTAAGTTAAAATGGGAATTCTTGAAAATTAAACAGTAATTGCAGAAACAATCTAAATTATCAAACCTCTAACCTGGATCCTGCGAATTGAGAATACAATTCGAAATGACTGGAGTTTACTGAAATTTTTAAATTAAACACTGTATCTATTTTTATCAAATACTAACTAGAATGAATTGGTATTAAATTAGAATCTTGGTTGACATGGTTGTTTGTTTGTTTGAGCGCTGCAGGGACTCAAAATGGTACAGTCAAGTGCAGTAATAGCTTTGTGTATCTCTGACTATATTGATTTAAGTCCCAGTTGGCAGTCTGGTGCTAAAGATATCTGTAACGGCTACCGTCGAGTAGCCTCTGTCAGAAGCCAGTCAATTGGTTGGTTTGGTTTGGTTTATTTAATTACAGTAAAGCCTCAAGAGCTGTCTGCCCAAAGGGAGAAATGTCTTCGTGGAGGACTTTCTAAGGCAATTGGCTCGTATGCGCGTTACGTATGAGGAACCACTTAAGCTTCCATATAGCCAGCCAGTTCGCGAGATTCGAACCTCGGACCGAACTACCAGTGTTCAGTGACTTAACTGCTCAGCCGCTGGTGAGCCGCCAGTCAGTCGAAGAGCTGTACGCAAGGTATCAGTGCAAGAATTCGCATCATTGCAGGATTCAAGAAAACGACCGATTTATTGGTTCAACTATATAGAAACTATAAAGAGGAAGCTTAAGAATTGAAAGTTTGAATCAAAAGTTCGCAATGAAGAAAACTTTAATTTATTTATTTCAAAGATTTGATGAGATTAGCATTAATTAATAAAAATGTTTTCAGCCCTGCATATGATGTTATATGGAAAGCCTTTTCTCATAATTTCTAAGAATCAAAACTATTTAACAAAATGCGATTTAAGTATGCTAGAAATACGCTATTTTCATCTAGATTAATTTAATGATAAGTTCTAGGATTTTTTTTTTTTTTTTTTTTTTCTTTTTGTAATAATAATTTTTGAAAGAAGAACAGTCCTGCGTTTTAATCAACTCAACTCTCTGGGTTCAAAATATGGCTTCGCGAACTGTTTATTGTATTTGCGGTGAACCTTATGATTCACTTCGATTTATGATACAATGTGATTCTTGTAAAGACTGGTATCATGGAAGGTATGACTGGACAAATAAAACTGTGTAGTAATGTTTTGGTGTATTGTTTTCAGAACAAATGTATCGAATTTTCACGTTACAGCTTTTCTTTGAAATCCGATAATCAAATTAATATTTCTCTTCTGTCTCTTTTATATTAATTTTGAATAATTTAGATATTTTCCCGCATAGATATTTGGTTTCAAAATTTGTTATAAAATCTAATATCTCAATAAACAGAATGTATCTAAATACACATATTCCTTATGAAATGTGTTAACTTGCACGTTATATTTCGCAGATTTTTGTAAATTGTCCAAATTAGACTAATCTTTGATTAAAAATTTTGACTACTATTTTTTAAAATTGTTAAATGCAATATTTTTCAAAAAGGTTAGTATCAAAATTAGTGAATTAATAAAATTGTTTCATATGGGGAAATAGCCCAGTTTCATGATATGTGACATTTGCGGTTTAAAAGCACCGTTGTTTACAGTAAAAGTATTTAAGTCATTTAACTTTAAATATACTTTTACAGCTGTGTCAATGTTAAAGAACATGAATCTGTGGATATTGAAAAATACCACTGTGTACAGTGTCAAGATATTGTTGGTCCATCAGTTTGTAAGTATTTTTCATATAAAATTGTTCACCTTTTTAATAATTTAATTATATTGTTAATACTCTTCTTGTACTTCTTTTTTCCCTCCACAGATCGTGAAGTGAAAAATTATCATAGACATGATTATGGTGATTCAGAAGCTGAAGGAAAGGTAGGTTTTGTAATAATGTATTTTATTATGAATTCATGTAAATCATGTATCACAAATCATAACTGTAATTTGTACAGAACTGGTGAACTGATAACATCATTTATTACGAGAGGTGCAGTAGATTAAAATGGAAGCTGTGTGACTTTTCAGAAAACAACCTGTATTTTTTTAATGAATGTAGAAAATCATAAATGTTCTCTTACTTGTCTGGTTTTAAATTTGTTAAAAATTTGAGTTCTTTTAGTGACTTTATAAAATTATCCATGATGTAAGTGAAAAATTCCTAGTACTTGCATATTATTCCAACCATCGTAGTTGAAATTTCAAAAATTTTAGTATATACTAAACTCTGGGAACCATATGTGTGACAGTTTTTCATTTTTTATGAACTAATGTCACCACTTTTTAAAGTATTTTTTCCTACTTTTATCTATTCCAAATTTCACCTTTTTGTAAGACAAATTGTGGTATTTTTGTCTGAAACTAAACTTTAAAAATCTGTATTTATAGCTTTTCCCTGCGTAGGTAGAAACTGCAGTAAGTAAACTGCAGGAGTGTAGTGTTTTGGGGGAAAATATGTTTCAGGGGTTCCACTTGGCAAAAAGTAGCAATTTTGTTTACGTCATTTCTGTTTACATGCTGCGTCATCCTAAGTAAAATGCCCAAAACATAATGCAATAAAACATAAAAAGGTTGGAATGCGCTTTAGCCCACTGCTTGGCGGCGATTGTTTTTGAATGAGCAATAAACGCACCAACATGGCTGACTGTTTGTACGTTGCCTACATTGTGCAATTCGCTGAAGTTTTTTTTAAGTTTAAAAGGAACGCTGTGCACATGGCATTTTCTTGTAATTTATTTTCATTATTTTAGCTTATTTTGTTCATTTGTGTACATTGCCTACATTGTGCAATTCGCAGATTTTTTTTTAAGTTAAAACGGAACGGTGTGTACATGGTATCGTTTGTAATTTTAATGCCCTTTTTAAAAAAATTCCTTCTTTCTTCGATGCTATTTTGGTTACGTTTTCGCGGAGCGTGTCGGGAAGGTTATGTAACGCCATAAAATGTGTAAGTATTACAACATAAAATGTAAATAATTAATTTAAACGTAACTGACAAATATTTTAATGATCATAATGTTCGTTTTGCATATTATTTTATTATCTTTTTGTGGCAACAGTTTCCATACTAAATTATGCTTTAGAATTCCATGTTTTGTTTACAATAGGTTTTCGCGGAATGTGTCGGGAAGGTTGCAATTGCAAAGACGTTTCGCAGAAACGCGCCACTGCTTGGCGATTTTCAAAACATCGCCAAGCAGTGGGCTAAAGCGCATTTTCACCCATAACTGTAATTTGTACAGAACTGGTGAACTGATAACATCATTTATTACGAGAGGTGCAGTAGATTAAAACGGAAGCTTTGTGACTTTTCAGAGAACAACCTGTATTTTTTTAATGAATGTAGAAAATCATAAATGTTATCTTACTTGTCTGGTTTTAAATTTGTTGAAAATTTGGGTTCTTTTAGTGACTTTATAAAATTATCCATGATGTAAGTGAAAAAAATCCTAGTACTTGCATATTATTCCAACCATCGTAGTTGAAATTTCAAAAATTTTAGTATATACTAAACTCTGGGAACCATATGTGTGACAGTTTATCATTTTTTATGAACTAATGCCACCACTTTTTTAAGTATTTTTTCCTACTTTTATCTATTCCAAATTTCACCTTTTTGTAAGACAAATTGTGGTATTTTTGTCTGAAACTAAACTTTAAAAATCTGCGTTTGTAGCTTTTCCCTGCGTAGGTAAAAACTACAGTAAAATTTCTGCAGGAGTATAGTGTTTTGGGGGAAAACATGTTTCAGGGTTCCCCTTGGCAAAAATTAGCAATTTTGTTTACATCATTTCTGTTTACATGCTGCGTCCTCCTAAATAAAATGCCCAAAACATAATGTAATAAAACATTAAAAAAAATTACAGTGTCAATAAACTGCATTTTAAATTAAAATAAAATGAAGAAATAACATAAAAATGGAAATACATGTTATGTAATCTGCGCAGTACAAAAAGGAAATATTGACTTGCCTTATTTAGGAATTTCTATGTCTTTGTTGTGGGGCACACAGAATTCCTTAACAGCATCCAGAAACTGTTTAAAATTATCTGAACTAGAATCTCTATACTACAATTGCTAGTATTCATGAAATTAATAATTAAAAATATCCTCTGTAGTGCCAGACTGTTGGTGACATTTCTTTCAAAAATATTTTCTTATTATACCCCACATACCTTTGATAGTGTTGATATGAGTTCCGGTGTCCGGATCCTTAAATATCACTCCGTGATTTACTGAGAGATTAAAGAAGCCATTTAATTGTTTAAATGGCACACAGTGCCAGTTAATCAATGCTTTCATTCCAAGTTGTATAGAAACTTCAGGTTAATATTACTGCTAGTAGCCATTTTACAATGTAAAGCACAAAATAAGCAACGTACTTCCTTACCGACATCCAGCACAGAAATAAGCCCTGGGAAATATTCTTCCAACAATCTCAAAATGAGCACAATCATGCATTACAACCAATTACGTCATGATAGGGTTTTCAAAACATACACTATAAAATACTCAGGTTACCATAAATGCAACAACTTCCCGATAATCCAAGAGATAGATTATCCGTATTTTGCCATAAAGTCTCTAAAGTTATTTTCTTTGAATTTCTTCTAAAAGTAGCTGCCATAAAATATGTTTAGAACAAATGAAATTCACTTGTAAATAGTTTATTAACTGATTTGGGGTTTTAATGAAAGCCCCCCCCCGCAAATATTGTCAAATGATTTTTGGTATTTAAAAGACTTGCTTTAGAACACTGTGTTGTCAGGGTTCGTACGGTCGTTAAGAGTCCTTAAAAGTTCTTAGGTTTTTTGGAATCGATTTTTGGTCCTTAAAAGTCCTTAATTTTGGCCAAAATCGGCGGAAGGTCCTTAATTTTAATCATCTGAAATTTTTGTCTGTTTTTATGACTGCCATTTTGAGTGCGAATTAGTATTTTGGAGGAATATTTTTGGCAATTCACTGACAAATATGGTTATCTTTTGAATGGGTTCATGGTTATACTTTGTTCCTATTTCTAACATAAGTGGTGGAATACTTGAGTTTCTGAGCAAACAGTGACACACAAGCATTTTGAAACTATTTCATTTTTTCTAATGAAGAATTCTTAAAGAACTTTTTGCTATTGAGAACGTGAATTTTTTTATTAAACTGTTCTAAATTTGGTGACTTACCAATATTTTCGTGATTTTAAGATCAGTTTTTATAGAAAATTTTTAATTCCGAGAGCTGGAAATTTTTTGATGATTTTTTTTAAACATTGTAACATTGATAAGTATCATTAAAATAATTGTAATATATTGAAATTATATTTAGAAAATAACATTAAAGTAAAATATTTTCAGTTTTTGCTGTCATATTATAAAGTTCCATTTTGGCCACTTATTATACAATATTTTGAACCTGAAAAATAAATGAGATATAATGCTTAAAGCACAATTTACGAAACAGTTCTTAGCAAAAGCAAAATAGGCTATGTAATTAATTAAAGTCTTCTTTTTAATTTTTTCCCGTGTAATTGTTTCAGAAGAATTTTCAGAATATGCATTAGTTTTCTCTATAAAATTAATTTTAACACTTTTTACCTTGATTCCCCCCCCCTAAAATGTTTCTGATTTTTCGCTGTTACAGAATAAGTTGGAGTAATTTTTCTTTAGGATATTTGACAGTGCAGCTTTGAAAGTTTAGAAGGATTTGAAGGCAAGATTAATAGACCCACGATTCTAGAAGATTCCAGAAAAATATGATAAAATGTATTTTGTAGGAAGTTTGTGGCTAATTTATTAGTTTTAGGACAATGTCTGGAAGAACAGTGAAACAAAATATTTGAATGTTTTACTTCTGATTCTAGAATTTTTTTCTTAACGTGTTTATCTTCCCTTTATTTTCCCTAGACACAAGCATGGGAAATATAAAAAATGCTTCTAATCTTATTACATGGACAGGCCTTATAAAAAGGAATTTTTTCATTAATAAAGAAATTGAAAACTAACAATCTAAAAGATTCATCTAATATGTCTTAATGCATCACACACAGGGCTGGCGCTAGGCATTTTCCCACCTGATGCGATCTCTGTAGATCCTAAATTCTGCTGCCTAGTGCCTTTGAGTGCCTGCTCTAAATTCTAAAAGTTTTGTCATTTCTGGATTTTGTTCCTCGGTGTGTGACTAAATTCTAAAAAGTTCTGCCACACCAGCTGTGTAATCAGTCCTTACCATATATATTTCATATTTCAAAGTTATATACAGTTATTAATATGGAAATACCCAGTTGTTTATAATTTCAGTATTTACTGTAATTTCCCATTTTTATTTCCTCACCAGAATGCAAATCACTTACAGTTTTTAAACTTAGGTTTTTGGAATGTGTGCAAGATAGGGTGTGTTTCTCATCTCCGCTTGCTCACTGCATTAGTTCCTGCCATTTTGATAATTTGTAATTATTTGTCTTTGCATTATCGCTGCCGACATTTGGATTTGTTATGACAATAGAGTTAGTTACTGAGCCGGCTTAAATTAAAATTAAATTATTGTTGTTATTGTTTAAATTAAATTAGTCTTTGACCACTAGTCCATAGTTTCAGTTTGAATTTGACTGTTTTTGTTTAATTACATCACCACAAGCTGTAATTGTTTTTCTTAGCACAAGAACATGCCTTTATGTTCTAAGCTCTTTTTAAATAAGAGGCTTATTTAAACCTTTGTCTGACTTTGTAGTTACTTTTAGACATATAGATAATTTGGTTCAAGTTTGTTGGGGGCATTTAGGATCATTTTACTTTTACCAGATCAGGTAAAAGTAAAATAACTCATAAACTTGTACTGTGGAGAGGTTGACAAGTTAAAAAATAAAGCACACAGAAACTAGTGAGAACATTGGTTTGTGTATTGAGACAAATTTCTAATTAGAAAAGATGCTGAAGGAGAAGGAAATTGATATAAATTAGCCAAAATGTATAGGAAGGCTTCAAATTAAAATCACACATAAATATTTTGTTGAGTGTTGTTGCTACAAAACGTAAATGTTTTGTAGCTTTTAATGTGTAATTATCCTAATATCGTTGAAGAATTAATGTTATAAATTATGTGTCTTTTAAACTGTGAAATTTTATTAGATTGTCATTTTAATAAGGCTTTTGTTAAAAATAGATATAAAGTTTAATAGTGGCCTACCTAATTTAATTATTTATAACTAGCTGCTTACTCTGAAAAATTAAAGGGAATTATTTCCTTATAAGGTATTTCTTGTGCCTTCTTAGCATGCTCAGTGCGTTCGTGGTTAGCACGCTCAGTGCGTATTTGAGAGCTCCGTGGTTCAAGTCCCACCGAGGGCATTGCTAATTTTTTCATGTCTCCTTCTTCGAAATAACCTAATATCTCTGCAGATTAATCTGTACTGTGGTCACAAGATAAAACACAAAAATGTAAAAGTTCATCTAAAACTTATTCGTCGTATCTAGTGAGACTTAAAATAATACAAAACAGCTTATCACCTCTGGTGCTTTAGTGGCTTAAATGGACCCTTGAAGTACATTAACTGGGTTACAACCGCTGGAACTCTACATGAAGCTACGACACTAACTGCGTCAGACAGAGCCCAACTAACTTTAAAAACTTGCCAACCTTGCCTATATCAGGCCTTTCAGGTTTGTTCTGATCAATAGGTCTCTCTCTAGGCGAGTAGCAGCAGTGATAACAGACAGTTTTTTGTTATGAATCATGCTGATTATGATTTTACTTATCATTTCAACCTATGCCGCTTAGCGTAAAATCTACCTGCTATGTACTAATCCTCTAGACTGATATTAAGTACATGGTGTCGGAAATGGAACTGTCACACTACCAGATTAGGATCATCATTTACTCTTAGGCCTGCTGCACGGGATGTCACGAAATCACGTGTACAATTTTAGGTATTAATGTTGTATCATATGACACTGAGGGTTTGGTATCGAAAGTTCAAAAACAAGGACTATGACATTCAGGAAGCAGAGCACTGCGGCCAATATACTGAAATTGATGAGGCTTGCTTGCGAGAACTTGTGGAAGAAGATCAGTATCTAACCATTCGAGAGCTTGTTAAGGAGTTAGGTGTTAGTGCCATGACCATTAGTCCCACTATGCATAGCATAAATTTGACATACAAGTTCAATCGCTGGGTGTCGCATGAGCTGACTCAAGTAGATAAGGAGAAATGTGTTTGGATCTGCACTTATTTGCTCGAATATCAACACAAGGACAAAATTCTGGAGGTCACTTGTGATGAAAAGTGGATTTACTTCGACAACATAGGCTGAAAAGGAGATTGATATTTGCCTAATGAGCCCGTCGCCAGCATTGCGAAGTATAATTTGACTAGCAAAACAATCATGCTTTGTATCTGGTGGGATTGCCATGGAATTATCCGCAAAGAGTATCTGGGAGAAGGCAAAACTCTCGATAGTCAGGTGTCCAGCGAGATACTAGTCCATGTTGATGAAAGAAAAAATGTCAAGGAAAAATGTCGAAATGAATTCTGCCACAAAAGGTAATGGTCTATCAAGATAATTAAAGACCTCATGTGCTAGTGAATGCTGGTGTCTGCATTCAACAGCTGGACTCTGTACGGACTGCAGTGGGATATTTTGCCACACCCATCATACAGCCGTGACTTCACTCTTTCGGACTTCTACCTTTTTACTTCCTTGTACAAAGAAAGGAAGTACTGTAATCACGAAAAATTCCTACTATCATATTTCAACAAAAATATCCATTTTGACTGCTATCGAATGCAATTTAATGTTTTTGCGTGACTTCTAAACATATGGACAGAATAAAGGACTCTTTTTCCCCAAACGAAATATAAAACTGATTTAAAATAGATTCGTAAGAGATTTTTCTGTGGTGTTTGTACGTACATATGTATATATCTTGCTTAACTCAAAACTGAGTAGCCTTAGAACGTTGAAATTTTGTATATAGGACTGCTATAACATGTCCTTGTACACCTATTTTGGTTGCAATCGACTGCACAGAAAGTATATAAACATAGTATTCTCACTCTGTTACTCGGCGTAATTAGCTCTGTTTTTTTTAGTTCTTATATGTTGATAATTGTTGTTGAATTAGTATGTTACTATGTTAAAAATGATTGAATTATGTTATTCTTATCTTCTGTTTAAGGTGTTTATGCCTTTAGTTAATCTGCATGCAGTAGTTAGGCTGTAGCATCCAGAATGATCTAAAATCCGGACCTCAAAGCAGAAAACAATTTTTTTGTTTTTTGGTAGTAGTTCTTGTATGCTTTACGCATGCGCATTTGATTTTTCCTCCCATAATAAAACACGTAGAGAGCCCCAATTCTTAATTGCACTTAGGCACTAAATAAAATACCCCGTTATTGAAGAAAAATTATTTTAGCATAAATTTGTGAGATCAATAATTTGGCTCTGTAGCTGCATATCTGCTTGGCATACATCTCAAACTGAAACATTCTACATAGATACATCATTGATTTTTACACCTACTAGTATTTTATATCTCTGACACCAATGGTGAATCATTATTTGTTATATTTTGCTTTCTTCACTGCATGTTTATCAAAAGATGACAACTTGAGTAATGACTCATGCAGTGATGTGTAAACATTTTTTTCTATTAGTAATTGAATAACGAAGAGTATAGCAGCTGACATAATGCTTGGCGATGATTACAGATTTAAGTTAAATGCGCTAAAAAATGGTGACGAGGAAAAATTTTAACAAAAATTTCTTTTTATATACTAAAAACAGATTTTGTTATACATTTAGTGCTATTTGAAATAAGAATAACTGAGATGTTTTTGATATAAACCCAGAACCGGCATCAGAGCTTGTTTGGCTGCACTGGGCAGCAGAATTCAGGAAAGATAAAATTTTTGGAATTTGTAGAAGCACCGACTGGCAAAATTAAGGGATGACAAAATTTTTATAATTTAGGGAAAGCACTGGGATCCACAGTTTAGGGGCAGCAAAAATTTAGAACTTGGAAGTGTTTTGTAGCAGAGTTTAGGACCTGCAGAGACTGCATCAGGTGGTATCTAGCAGCGGCCTTTGATAAACTTTAACTATATGTGGTAGTTTATTTAATCAGGACTCAGATTAGCCTTAAGCATGTGCAAGAAATAGATGTAGGTTATAATAAATAACTAAACTAATACAATTCAGGCTTAATTCAGTACGCGATAGAAGCAAGACAAAATTTAGCGAAACAACTTGTCTTTTGTCGCCAATCTCATGATACATAGCCAATAATGTATAACGGACGCTATTAAGCTAGGCTTGATACATAGCCAATAACTTATAGCGGGCACTATTAAGCTAAACTAAAATTGTACTTAACTGATTCTAAGGAATTTCAGTTAATATAGCAGATTGCACAGATCCTTAATTTTTTAATTTGATCCAGCTTATTATTTTTTTAAGACTACAAGCATTTACAGCAATTTTATGAAAATTAAAGCTTGAATTTTCGATTATATCGAAAAGAGTTTCTAAATTCTGGAGCTGTAACAGGATCTACAAAGCGAAAGTGGGTTTCGATGTCCAGTAAACAAAAAGTGCTATGTTAGCATAAAATCTGCTGTGTGGAACATCACAAGATCGTGGGAGGATGTGCCTCCATAAACTTTAAAAAATGCTTGGCATAATTTATGGCCAGCTACCATATTTCATGGTGAGAATGATAGCCACGAATTTGAAGGTTTTCGGATATCACAAACGAAAAGTGAAATTTTCCAGTTAATGGATTTTATAAAGAAATGTGGAGAAACAATAATAAATGAAGATGATATAATAGAAGTTTTTCAGTGGATGACGATGCCCAATCATGAATCAATTAACTCACTGCGAAATCTTTAGTATGGTCCTAAACCCAGAAAATACCACTACCCATAGTGAAGAAAGTGACAGTGACACAGAGGTTAATGAAAACAACAACAACAACAAAAAAAGGTTTGATTGACAAATTAGTTGGACTTCTCGACAGCAATTATAGGACTTGAATAGTGGAACTTGGTAATTAAACAGGAAATTAAGGTCTGTTTATAGAATTAAAGAGAAAGTATTAACACAAAAGACAAAGCAACTCAAACAATTTATATTAAAAGAAATGTTTAGTAAAGTAAATAAATAAATATTTTACTTTTTGTAAATTTTGATACCCTTTAGATCATAAATGCTCATTACTTCATAAATCACGATTCCATATTTTTAATTTTGTAATTTCTGCATGCCATCTTAGTAGATTTAAATTAATGATCTAATATATGGAAAAATCTCAAATCAGGAATTTCCAAAGTCCTGACAAGTCTGGGTCTTGGACTTTCTATTGTAGTAATATGTTATCACATGAAACTTAGCAAATTTCTTAGTATGATGATCTAAGTTTGAATGCCTGCCTTCTTAAGAGATTGCCACCGAAGTTTTCTGCTCCAAACATGCCCAAGGTGTCGGACAAGGGCACTAGACATGTTTTTAAACTAGAGAATTGTCATGTGATTCATTATTTACAAGTACGATCATAATTGCAATTTACACAAACCTCGAAATGATGTTCTTCATATCTTTGCAGCAAGAGCCAAAGTAAATTTACCATCTTTCATTGTGAAATCATGGACACTACCTTCAAAGTTCACACATTAATGCATAAAAAAGTATCCATAGACAATCTCTGTATTCTGCAAAATAAATTGATTTGCGGCAGAAACATAACACAAGTGTTTTCATCCTTTAAGTCATTAGATTTTTAATCCAGTCATTGGCTTAAATTTTGGATTTAAACTTAGACCTCTAAAAGTGCCATTATTTTGATTTTCAGTTAACAGGGATTTTACTGTCTAGCACAATCTTATGACTTATGAGCAACTTGACTAACATATTTTCCTTTTTAATAAATAAAAAAACCACAAGTTACGAAGGTAAAAATAAACTGCAAGTTTTCCATCATTAGCATTGCTGTGAAGCAAAAATTATGCAGCATGAGCAGAAAACACTATTTAAACATCTGCTTTGATCAAGTTTACTCTTTATCAGTAATAACAAAATGATTAGAGGAAATCATGCTTCAGTTAGCAAAACTGCAGAACCTGCTAGGTTATCTAACAGTTTATTCCTCTCCCTAAAGAAAAAGCATAATTCTGAATGTAGTACTGGAAATAATACAAAAATTAGTTCTTAGTAATTTATATATGCAGCAGTATCTCACAAAGTCTACCTTTAGTTAGTCCAGATTAATTATAGCCCAGTTCAAAAATTCTGAAACATATTGAATTTTAATCAAGTTAAAAAATGCCTGAAAAATTAGTGCACATATTTTTTTAAATACATAAATAATAAGAATTTTTTCTCTCTTTACACTGTCAAATCATTGTGCAGTGGATACAGTTTTAAAATCGTGCAATATGCTAAATATTTAAACTTTTCTAAAGTTTCTCATATATGTATGAATCTATGCTTCGCTCATTCATTCTTGAGTTCTTATTGATCCAACCAATGGATCTAAGTGTCACTATGACATATTAAGACCCATAATTTGTGCTGTACATTTCCTACAGCAGTAAAATCTATAGCAGTAGAAAATGTGCATACTATAAGCAAATTTTTGATGACCTATAACATAAAAAACATTATCGAAATATAGGCATAGTATGATATTTTTTAGGTCAAGAAAGCAAAAAAAGGGCACTGCAGGTCGTGCCCCACTAGGACTGTTGCACTACTGATTTTAGTTATGATATTTATTGATAGTGCACAATACGAGCAGTATAGGAAACATATTGTAGAAATTATTTCATTGACTTTGAATCTCCTTTTTTTTTTTAAGTCTGCTAATAACATTGTGGAAATTTAACAGCAACTTGATTTCAAAGAATTAGATTCCGTCCATGCATCAAATTGAACATTAATGATCTAGATAATGAAACAATTAATGGAGATGAACAATAGGTTTATGAAGAATGAGAAAATAACTTAGGAATAACTGTGTTGAAGTGCCTGCAAGAAAATGAGCAGCTAAAAACTATAAAAAGTTATTGGAATGGTTGAAACCTAGTCAGAGCATATTATGGAAGTTGATCCCACTAACAAACTTACTGTACAATTTGTCAAACAATAAGCAATGCAGTACATTGCTACAAAAAAATGTTTGAAGAGAAAAGGTAAAGTAAGTGGGTAGACATCGATATTGCAGTTTTTAGAGTGTAGACATTATGTATTTTTGAAGCCGGTATCATGAAAAATGAGCAACTCCTTCTCTGGGAAACGAACCACGGATCTCTCAGTTATGCGTCGAGCGTGCTGACCACTACACCACGAAGGTGTGTGAAGAAGGCGGGAGAAATACATTATAAGAGACTAAAAGTTGAATTACAGAACTACGAATTTTCTAACTTACATCTAATAAAATTATTTTAGTTTGTTCAACACATTTTATTTATTGCTGAACGGACTAAAAAAAAAAAAAAAACAATTATCTTAATATATATATTTAGTTCCTTTACAGAATCTCGTGCTCTTTGGTAGCATACATTCATGAGCTGTAGGAAAACTACAGAGGAATAATCCTGTCTCAAACTGTAGACAGGCAAAGTCACAAGAAGGGTGTAAATAGCCCTTTTGTTTGAACACAAAGAAGTAACAATGACCCCATTTGAGTTTACACAAGCCAACACTTCTGGCTTAACAAGTCATGTTGAACTAAAATCAAATGTAGTTAGATTAGCTTAACAGCTGACAAGATAAAGTAACATGCAAGAAGGCTTTTGTTTGTAAATAACAAGTTAGACAAGCCGGAAACAATGTGGCCTTGAGTAAGCAGAACATACTTTGAGTCAACTAAGACTATCACAGTCAGTCTATGCCATCTGGACCTATTTATGGCAATACTCCGCCAGTCTTCCCTATGTATGGTATTAATGTCATCCTCAACAGCATCAAGTCACCTAATTGGTGGCCTTCCTTACTTTCTAGCACCCATAGGTTTGGTAAATTTTAATTGTTTTACTGGGTTTGTGACTTCAGTTCTGTATAAATGACTCAACCATCGAATCCTGTGTCTTTTTATGACCTTGACAATATCAGGCTGTCTACATTTTTGGTAGATTTCATGATTATACATTGATCTCCAAATATTTTTCGTAGTAATTTACGTTAAAAAATCAGTTGTTTGCTTTCAATTATTTTAGTTGTTGCCCAGCACTTGCAGCCTTATATTATGATGGGATGTAACAGGGTTATTCATTTTAGTATTACTGCAGATAAATTGAGATTTGAACTGATTTTTAAGACCATGAGAGTATCTATTTGAAATGAGGACCCTGTTATTAATTTTCATAGATAAATCATTATTATTGGTGCCAATAGTTCCAAGATATTTGAATTGTGCCACATTTTCAAAAGTGCAGTCGTTCACAGTCAATGGATTAGTTGATTTATGGGAAGTTTGTAAAAATTTTGTTTTGTCTTTCTCCCTCAATCTGAATAAATGCTCACTATCTCGTTTGTATTCTAGCATAAAAATGTGGATGAAAAGGAGAGTGACAAAAAAGTTACTTCAACTCAAAATTAACTATTAATAAAAAATAAGTAGATAAATCCTCACACCTTGTTTAGTTTAGTGCTGGAACTGATTACTTGGCTTTGCTCTCTCTCCTTATATATATTATATAGAAAATAAGTAATTTTTTGTTATATACTTCTTAAAAAAAAAGAAAATATGCAGGAAAAGTTTTCCTGCACATTTTGGACAGTTTATAATAACTTAATTCATTTAAAATATGTTGATGATCTAATTGCATGATTTAATTATGCCCATTTTATCAAATAAAAAATGCAGTTTGAATGCAGCAGCCATCTTCTTCATTGATGCTACTAAAATTTTAACTTTAAACAAAGATTGTTAAGTAAGCCTGTTTTGCAGTTGAGTTTGTTATTATTGCTGAGTAAATTTAAATATACACATAAATTTTATAATAAATTTAATAAAATAGAGATAAAATTTCATATCCTTATGTATAGTGGCATTGTTTTTATTTAATTTTACTAGATGGACAGAGATTGGTGGAAAGGAAAAGAGACAGTGAATGCTTTCAGATGAGAGAGACAAAACTAGGTTGATAGCCCAAGCGTGCTTTGTTTTAGTTTATTAATTTAATTCAGTTCTACCTTTCATACAGTTGTTAACTTTAGTGAAATATTAACATATTTTCTTACTACAGCCAAATAATTTAAGATTATGTTGAGCAGTTTTTCTTTAAAATAATAGGAAAAAATATGTAATCATAGTTTAACTTTGAATTTATTTTATTTCTGTATTTGAATGTTTTTTTTAGAATGAATGAAAGTGCTGAAAAGAAATCAAGATATTCTTGTTATACGTGTAGAGACATTAGGTTATTTTGAAGCAGGAGACATGAAAAATGAGCAGTGCCCTCGCTGGGACTCGGATCTCTCGAATACGCGCCGAGCATGTTAACTACTATACCACGAAGGCATGCTAAGAAGGCGGGAGAAATACCTTATGTACACCCCCTTTTAAAGGGCAACTGGTCATTAGGGGACCCAGTCATCAAATCCTGATAGTGGAGAATCATCATCCGCCACCTTTTTTTAGTTCGCGTACCACTGTAGAGACATTAGGTATTTTTGAAGCAGGAGTACATGAAAAATGAGCAATGCTCTCGCTGGGACTCGAACCTCTCGAATACGCTCCTAGTGTGCTGACCACTACACTACAAAGGCATGCTAAGAAGGTGGGAGAAATACCTCATATATATGTTGTCAATAGAATTTAACCATGCTTTTTGTTTTTAATTGAATATCAGATATGCTTTTTGTGATTAATTAAAAATATTTTATTTACTAGGCTGTGCAATCTGGAACACCAGTTTTTGTCAAAGAACTCAGGTCTAGGCATTTTAAAAGGTATTTTCTTTTCTTATCATTTCTTAATTACTGTTAGGACTATATTCTGTAAAATTCCATTTGTCAGTATTTGCATAATGCATCGTGAAATTTTTTGGAAATATTTAGTTGCTGAAAAAGTTTTGAAGTACCACATAAATTTTCTCACTCTTTTTAAATATTTTCCATTACACATATTCTGCATGTATAAAAATCATCAGAAAACCAACTTTTCCACATTTACTCGGAGAACTGGCTGTACTCTGTCATCATATGTTGTGAAGTTTTCGTTGTTGGAAAATTGTCTCCATTTTAGCTATTTTTCATATGATGAGAATAGTGCAAAGACAAAAGGAGTATGTTCTAGATTGTGAGGAAGATGTTTCACCAGCTGCAGCTTAGTATTTGCCAAATAACTGACATATAATTCGGAGTGTTATGCAGGACTTACCATTGAGAAGAAGCATGCTAAGCATTTTAAGGATTTTAATTTTTAAGAATTTTTAATTTAAAACAACTTTAGGCAGATACTCCTCAATACGTAATTGTGATTATCTTCTGTATTCCTGTGGTACATGCTGTATGACTTTCTTGATACTGAAGTATGCAATCTAGAACACTAGTTTTTTGCCAAGGAACTCAAGTCTAGGTATTTTAAAAGGTGTGTTCTTTCTCTTTATTATATCTACAGAGTATCATTTCTTTCTTTTGAATACCATTTTTTTCTTCACAGATCATGATTTTTGTTTGAACCTGACCATGTTGTCATCTTCAAACACCCAGATTCTGCTCTGGGCCTTTGTGGGTACATTATGATAATACAGCCAAATTTTATTGTTTATTGTGATATTTTTGATATAGTGAAATGTTCCAATTTCGAACTTCTTGAACTCCTTGTGCGACTGACTGAAAACTAGGTCATCGTACACGATATGGAGTAACCAAAAGGAACATGCTTTTCTAACTTTAAGATGGTTGCTATCCAACCTTTGTCTTCTTAGTGATAGGTCATGGCTGCTGGCCTTGACTGATTTGTGACAGATGAAGTTGGGCATCCTGACCTTGAAGGATCTTCCAGGCTTTTAATTCACTCTCATAATCTCTCAGTACAGTCTGCAAGAAAAAGACCAATCATCTTCCATGGCACTGAAACTTTATAAAGCTGTAGCATAAAATTGCTCTTTTGACAAAAGTGATATTGTGAGCATTTCTTAATGCCATCGTTCTAGCACCCAGAGCTTGTCTTGCTAGCTGCAATGCATTAAAACATGTCTCAACATGCAAAAATTTCTTTCAGTGTGCATTTATTAGTTATGCCATATTGAAAAAAATTTCCTAGTTACTTTTATAAGCATTCACATGAAGTTATTTGCCATGTGAAGTCTAGGCTTAGTCATGAAGAGAACTTGATTCCACATATGCATCATTGCAGATGCAGGAAGCTCCCAAATAATCTACTGTGCTTTTATTTCCCTGCTTTTTATCACTTTTATGAATCTTTTCTTCCATATGATAGCAACTCTTGAATGACTATTGATAAGAAAATATTGCATGGAGATTTGTTTCTGTAAACTGTTGTTATATACTAGAGAGAATGTATTGGTGAGGATGTGTCTATCTGATTTTGTTGTATTTCTGTTCTTATCATCATCTGTCATTTTTCAGAATTATTAATTCATTTTGCTTGATTATTTAATGTGCAATACTTAAAATTTACTCTTTAACTAATATTTATAGCAATTATACATATTTTAACCCTACTGTTCTGGTGCCATTGTATATGATGTGTCCTCAAAAGTCCTTACTTGCCCTTTATTTTCGCTGGCATTTTGAAATATATATATATATAAAATTTAAAAGGAGTTACAAAACCTGACTTTTTATGTAGTCTTTCAGCTCATATGTTCATATTGAAGAAATTTTTATACTCATTATAAAGAAAAAAAACATTTTAAATTAAAAGCAAAAAGTTTTATTTCTCTGACAACACAAAAATCAACCATGTTATTCCATTTCAAAGTTTTGGATATTTGGCTTCATTTTCAATGTGCCTTTAAGGGTCGACAAATAATTAAAGATTCATTCCACTGGTAGGGTCATTTTTTAATTTATACAAATAATTTTATGATATGTATAAAGAAAAAAAACATTTTAAATTAAAAGCAAAAAGTTTTATTTCTCTGACAACACAAAAATCAACCATGTTATTCCATTTCAAAGTTTTGGATATTTGGCTTCATTTTCAATGTGCCTTTAAGGGTCGACAAATAATTAAAGATTCATTCCACTGGTAGGGTCATTTTTTAATTTATACAAATAATTTTATGATATGATGAAAAAACCAAAACATGAAGATTTGCATAAATTAACCTTTTTAATTTTTACAGGATAGCCATTATATTGGCCTTAATATTCCTCAAAGAAAGAGAATGTCACTTGAGTGGTCATGTATTTTTCTTTCATTTACCAAGCTGAATTGGTAGGGTGAACTGTCAAGTTTGATGGACTTGTAATCTTAGATACTTATTGCTTTCAAAGTTCTTTGTGTCAAGGATGTGGTTTTCCCTATCGTTCCCTTTTCATTCTTGAAACTTCATAATTGTAGAACAAAAAGATATGGAGAAATTCTGCATATCACTAGTAGTATGATTTGGAATCAACTGCACCTTTAAATTTTCCCTCCATAAGAAAAAGCATTTAGCAGTTTAGTTAATAAGCCTTACATTTCCTTTCCTTTTGTAAAATAAATGCCCCTTTTTAAGGTTGAATCAAATTGCCTGAAACGGCCATTGTTGCAAACAACGAGGGACTCTTAAAAGTGGGAAAAGCATAACATACAAAATTCTCCCCTCTTTTTAAATCTCGTACAGGTGTCAAATCTTCGACCTCAAAAGGTTAAGAGATTTTCTTAATTGGAAATATATGTCTATGACCTGCAGTTGAAAAAATAAAGGCCAGGTAAGAATCTGTGTAGGCAAGATACATAACTTATGCAGTACACAAAAGAAATGTACAAGAGCATTAAATGATGGTAGTTTGACCAGGAATTGGAATTGCAGTGAACAGGCTAGTTGCATAGGGGTTTTCATGTTTTTTTGTTTGTTTAACATGAAAACAAAGTAAATTCTCTTAGTCAAAGGCATATGCTCATATGTGCTGTGTGCTGAAGATAGACATCATTTATTTTGGTCGATAAACTTATGTAGTCAAAGCATTTTAAATCTTGTGTAGAACTGTGCATTAAAATGTAGGTTCAACTTGTTTTTCATGATTATATTTTTTCAGTCTAGAATGTATCTATATTCACTGTATATTGTTATTTTGGTCTGTCAACAAAGATTTATAATATAATAAAAGTTAATGTGATTAAATCTGCTATATAAATTATTAACATATTATATTGAGAATTTGTCATTATTTTTATCTGCAAAGTTAGGATTTTTTCACTTGCTTGATATCATTTAAGTGCACTTAAATATTTTGGAATATTGTTCGTGGCACTTTCCTATTGTTATGACCACATGATAAAATTGCTGAAGTATGTCACAACATTTTACAAAATGTCCGGCAGTCCTAACCACGGTTTTTTGTAGTTTGTCCATTGTGAGAAGAGCTTCGAGTAGGCAGTGTGCTATCATCATATTTTCTGTCTTTTTACCAGGAAGGGATAAAAGTACTTTATTATTCTTTCAAGCAAGAGTCATTTTACATTGCAATTCAAAATTATTATGAAATGAAACTATATGTCGAGGAAGGAATTTTGAGGCATAAATGTAAAAAATTGAAAACAAAAGAAAATCATACGTTCTGAAAATTATTTCAGTTGTTCCAAAATACCATTAGTAACAAACAATACAGCAGTTTATTTACTGTCGGGCAGAGGAACCAACATCGAATTAAAATTTGCTAATAATCTCAATGCCATTTAAATAACTGGGGCCATAATGGGAAGTACCTTTTTCTCTCTATATTTAATGATATGTTTTAAAAATTTATTATATTTTAGATTTCAACTAATTTCTTAAATTTTATGTCTTAGTGCCGATGATATTGTTATTCGTTTGCGTGGACCACAGTTGTCACTTCCATATTTGATACAGAATGGTTTCAATTATCCTATACTCGTTGATTCAAAAGTTGGCTTGGGTATTCAGATGCCTTCAGACTCATTTACTGTCAGTGATGTCATGGATTACGTTGGTAAGAATTTGTATTTTTACATTTTATGTGATGGGACCCGATAATTTATATCCGTGATTTTTTATATTAGTATTTTTTGCTGAATTATATTTTAAAATTGCATTTATTATATTTATTTTAAATTTATATTTGACAACGAAAGGTTTCTGCTTTAGTGAGTATCGAACATATATAGGTGTTGAAAATTCATGCTTCTATTTTATACACTAAATGTTGATTAATGTTTTAAACCACTGCATTCTTTGTTTTAACGCATGTATTTTTCATTCCGTATGATTTACATACCTGTGTACACATATGAGCAGCTGCCATTAGAGCTAACAATACATTGCCTCCCTTTCCTTCCCATCTAGGAAGACAGTTCTGGGGTTGCCATTCGTATTGTCCAGTTAACAAAATGGGACTTACATTTTTCATGGTTATAAAATACAATTTGAATGTATATGTAAGATTTATCTATAGTATTGTTCTAATATACATATTTTGGCACAAAATCAGACTTTTCTTTTTAAATGCTACAATTTCTTTTTCCCATTTCTTGATTCTCAAATTATGCAAAATATCGTGAAGACCCTATATACCTAAATACAAAATTTTGTGAAGATGGTATGAGTGTTTGTGCATTTATTTGCATTTTAGAATTAATAATAATTTTCAATTTGATCATAAAAGAGGTGGTTTTAGTCTAGAAACTCACTTTTTGTCTGACTAATTTTTCAGGTACCACCAAATATTATCGTGATTATTTAAAAAAAAATTAATAACCTGTATGTATATATTTATGTTCCTCGCATTGTGGAGTGATGACGACATCCGGAGCCACTGAATTTTTATTATACGTAGTCCTCCATCCCAACATGGGCACCTTGTTTCCTGAATTTTATATTTGATTTATTTCATATTTTGTACAAATTCAGGGAATTTTTGTTTAACAAACTTGCTGATTTAAAGCAAGAAACAGAAATACTATTCAAAATAAAGCATTTTAATCTCCAGCATCCAGACTGTTACCGTTTGGCAAAATGCAATATGCTCAGTTTTAATTTATAAATTCGGCTGTGAGAAAGCAACTTGTTGCCACTACCTCAAATAGAATGCTTATTATATCCATGCTCCCGTGTTACAACGTGTGAAATATTTAACTTTAAAACAAACCAAGTGACTGTAAAGCATTAACAAATGCATTTAAATCATGAAATGTATAATAGGAAATATTAAATATTTATATTAAAACAAATTAGCTGTACTCATTAAAGTCATTATAAACTTTTTTTTTTCCCCTTTTTATCATAACTATTTTAGGTGGCTAGCCACTCGAGCAGTTAGTTTTCAAAGAAATAATATAGCTGATGCAAAAAAGAAAACACATGGCAGCTTCTAACACTCAATGGAGAATTCTGTTTTTTAAAATGTTTTTTGATTTTGCTGTTGAATTTTATGTTAGTATGCAGAAGATAGTGGTTAATAAAAAAACTGGAAAAAACAAAAAAATGTGTGATAGCAAGCATGAGGCCAAGAACAGTTTGGTAACCTATGATGCTTAGCAAAAGCATAAAAAAACTTAAGTCTGGTGTTACATTAAAATCTGAATCCTTTCAAACTTGCTCATTTTTCCCTTTCATCTCCTTAGAGAATGACCATAAGATGTCTGTTGAAAATTTAAGGGTCAGTGTATTTAATTTACATTATAATCATAATCTTTTGTTTGTTTAAAAAAGTTCTAAATTTTTTTTAATCTCCACATTTTAAAAAGTAGTTGAGATGTTAGAGATATACCAAGATATCCAGATATTTGTTAGAATTCCACGTAAAGCAGACGCCTATTGGAAATTCAACAGTGTATGTTCATTGTATAGTCCTTGTTGATCAATCACACTTTATTAGTGTTGTGGTAAAATACATATATTAAAAGCAAGAAATGACTGATCTTTATCATCTAGAAGCATTTAATGCAAGCATTTACTGTATCATTTGACCCTAATCGTGAACCTCAAAGATGCATCTTTAAAAAAATGAGAGTCCATAAAAGTCAAATTTGTCAAATAGATTGCTTAGTCAGCAATTTTGAATCCATAATCATGAGTGATGGTTTAGGCAACACTGCTTGTGTGTGCAGGTGTGGTATAATGCAGCAGACATGCTCTCTGGTTTAGTTTACATACATTTCTCCTTCAAAGATTGCCGTAGCTGGCAGTCAGTTCAGTACAGCAGGTGCATTTATATTTATTTTACCATACATACATGATAATTATTGGAGCATGGTGGAAATTAGCTGCCTTCACCCCAGGTTTCTACGGTCCTTAAAAATTCTTTTTGGAAATGTTTCCCTTACTACCAAAATCAGTTAAAGATCTTTAGTTTTATTTGTCTGCCATTTTGAGTGAGAGTTAATATTTTGGATAATCAATAATCTATACATGAAATTATAAAGAAAATTTAATAAATGTGAAATAGGGTAATTAGCATCTGTATTCATTTAATAGCTTTTATTCAATAATTATCTTATTTTGATTTCCGTGATTAAATATGATTTTCCATGTACCACTGTGGTGTTAGAGTCAAAGAACAAATTTCTTTGTTCATTAAATTCAAAGAGGCATTTCATGTGAGGATGGCTGGAAGATATTTCCCATTTGTACATTTAGAAATAGTATTTCGTAAAGTAATGGGAACATTATAGACGGCAGCTATTGTCTAGTAAGAGCTCCTGTTGGTGTTACAATGGTATTCACAAGTATATATCCATTTATTTCTGAATTATTTTTTGTAACAATTTTTTTGCCATCTTCTTTATTGGGTGCAAGTGCAAAATAGTTTCTCATTGATATTGGGAATCTTGTAACTCTGATGCCCAAAGCAAGCTTCAAAACGAGTGCAATTAGTGTGACGGCGCTTTTTGTTAAAATTTGGAACAACAAAGGTTTGCAGGCATCTAACCCTGGTAGTGCCTTAGGTTTTGAAACTATTTTACAGTATCTGTAGATCACATTGATTGCAAAGAATTTAATAATGACAGTACTAAGCTAAATATTACTAATTAAAGTAGTGTTGTTAATCATGTCAAACAGATTCCAGCGAAACATGATTTTCCATTTGTTTCAAACTCATGTAATGTTGTGAAATACTCATTTAAATGAGTAGTAAAATTTGCACATGCAGAAGATATCAACCAGTAGTATCAAAATTTTCCAAAAACTTGCTTTCAGTTGTTCTGCGAAATTGTATTTTCTAATAGAAGTTCTTGATCTAAAATGAATTGTGTTTTCAAACAGAAATTCTTGATGTAAAATGATTTGTTTTTTCAAATAGAAGTTCTTGATGTAAAATGAAATGCATAATTTTAGTTTAATAACTTTTAAAACAGTTGGTTTAAACTTGTGTATTCATGTATGAAATTTTTTGTAACTTTATTTTTGAGGGGAGATGAATTACATCATTTCATCTTATTGTGATTATTAATGTACATGGGGCGGGGAATTTATTTTGTTAATTAGATTTTTAAATGGTACATCAGTATTACTATTTATGCATAATAAAAAAAATTGAGTTTTTCTACTTCTTGTTCTAAATAAAAGAAGCCTGATCGCAAGCGTTTTTGAAGAAATGTTATGAATCATTTAGGTAACTGATTTAAACGTAAGCTTGCAATAAACAAAAATATGAATTTTCACAAAGTAATTGAAATTTTTTATGATGGAAAATGAATGAAAAACTTAATGTGTAGGTTTCCACGCTTTTATCTAACAACTTAAATGTGGAGAACCTAGTGAACAGCTAAGCGAATAATCGCTTCAGTAACAGAAACGTAAAGCTCGAGAAGCGTTAATTACCCTTTATTGGTCAAAATAAGAATGAACAGTCAGCCCCTCTTTCAGAGCATACAGCAAAGCCTCCATTTGAGCTTAAACTCAAAAGTCAGAAATAAGAACTTAACTAAAGAGATGTAGCCGCAGCTACCGCAAATCTAACTACTTGGCCCCTAAATATTGAATTAATTAGTGAAGCTATTAAAGGCCTGTAATACGGCCGAGCGTAGTAACAGCTTAGAGAGACGTGGCCAAAAGGCAAGCGCGCGCTAGTCAGAAATGCTGAGGCTCTCTCTTGAAGTCAGTGGAACTTAAATACTACTCTTACTTATTTACATTATACACAATTCTAAAAACACATTCTAGTAGGAAATTGTAAGCTGAAATTAGGATGGATAGGAAAAAAGCTTAACTGTTAAAATCTTAGGATAAACCTTGCAAGTTTGTTGAAGTATGTTTGTATCTATAATTTGATATATCCATTAATTAATATATAAATCAAGTATCATTTATACAAGAATTATGTTTGTCAAGCCAGTGATGACAGAAACTGGCATACATGCACAGCAAAGGGTGATGATACAAAATAAAACAGTAGACATAAACTTGTGATCTGAAGTCTTCAGATTACATTTTAACACTCCAAAGAAAATTTTAGCATTTTAAAATTCTAAAAATACAAAATGTAAGTTGTACAGATCGTTTAACTTGGCATACTTTTTGCGATGTTTTTCATACTTTGCTATTTATACTGTGTTTAAAAATATTGAAATGCCATGAAATTTGATTTTTTCCCACCTCCTTAATAAAAATAAAATCTGTTACCTTTTTTTTTAAGTAAAATGAAAACTCTGTTAAAAAGAATTTCATTTTGAAAACTCCCAGTTGTTTATTTCTACCATCCCATTCCTTTTTTGAACATAAATAAGTAGGAAAGTTGGAGAGTGCTAAAAAATTAAATGTTTTGTTGATTAGAATTGTTGAATAGAATCTTCTGGAATAAAAGATCTTGTTATTCTGCATAAGATCATGATTGAATGAAGTACCAATGAAGACAATTTTTACTATACAAAGAACAGTTTTTAATTGATTGAAACATTAAAAAAATTTTGAACGGCTCTTAAGGTAGATAAAGATCATGCTCCTCAAAATAGTAATTACGCTGCTGGGTTGGGGGGGGAAATCATGTTTAAGGAAGAATGTTGAATTTGATGCGCTATTGTTACTTACCATTTCAATATTGTCAATCTGTGAATAATTATTTTATTCTGACTGCTTTGCTTATTTTAATCATTAACTAAAATTCACTCCTCCCCTTTTTAAGCAAAATGCTATTTAATGGTTATTGTGTTTGATTATTCAGTGTGGCTAATGGTGCAAGAATTTTCCTCCAAACAGTATACAAAATTTATTAACAACAAATATAATAAGAATAAAATAATTAAGGAATTTTTGTAGATTGTCTTGACCTTCCACATCTTACGCATTTAGCGGCGTCTGCCACTGACAGTCAGAGAATAGACAGTGCCCACTAGCTGAATGGCAGGAGAATTACATAACAATAATAATGGAAATCCAGGAATTACAATTCTGATGCCTGATAAAAGTGATCAATTAAACTATTTTGAATTATTTTTTGAAAAGGGTTTAATTTCTTTGAATGTCAAAAGAAACAAATTTATTGAGTCTTCCTTAAATATGATGCTAAAGACAGAAATAAATGAAGACACAAAGTTGAAATGAAAGTTTTCATATGTGTGCTAACACTTCAAAGTGTCGTACAGAAACCTGCAAAAGCAAAGTATTAGTCAAGAAATTCAATTCTGGAAACTTAATTTTTTTATGAAATTTAAGCCAGATTTCATCTTATAATGAAATTTTAAAAATGAATTGGACAGTATTTCCTGTCATATTCTTCCTTAATTATTATTATTATTTATTTTTAGAAGACTTTTTGATAGAGAAATTCAGCTTAGTTTATGTCCCAGAACAAGACGAAAGCATAGATGAATCCCTAATGTTATTGAAGGGGTGCTTAAATTGAAAACGATTTATTTCTACAAGACTATTGGCCAGACAAGATTTGGTATTAAGTCTTTTATGCTTTATGAATCCTAAATCAGGTAAAATCATAATTTACACAGGAACCAGCACTTGCTATTTTCAAGAATATAATCTTAATCTGAATAACGATATAATGTGCCTTAATCATCTTGTATGTATGTGTGTGTATATATATAGATAGTCTTGTGTTAATTTATATAAGTATATATAAATTAACACAAAGAAATATCTAAAAATTCAGTTTAATTTTTTTTATGGCACTGAAAATGTATTTTTAGAACTCATTGTCATCTAATTATTGAGAATTTTTCTGTTCTAAACCCCCCAAAAATATTAATTTAAGTATTATCTTAATTAACTATATAACAAAATATTTACCAAATTTGACATGCATTGAGAAACTACAGTAAAATTGAGTGCTCTACAACAAAAACCTCCCTGCAGATAATTTATCTTATATGTTTAAATGATGAAAAAAAATGTATGGAATGTTTGGAATTAATTTTTTTACCGTAGTTTCATTGCCTAATATTCAAATAATTTTTTAATTATATATAAGCTGTTTTTTGTATTTCTCAGTCTATAGTTTCATTGCCTAATATTCAAATAGTTTTTTAATTACATATGAGCTGTTTTTTGTATTTCTCAGTCTATATTATTTATAGGTTTAGGGGGAAAAAGAGTACGAGTTTTCAGTTGATCTGTGAATGCCACCACAGTGGTAATGATAGATGCTTTATAAGTTAATTGAGTGTCGACATTGCAGGGTATGCGATTTTAACATGATAGGCTTCGTACTTCACATAGAGGGGGAATGCAGTATCAGGCGGGGAAACTAACTACATGTGAACCAAATGGCAAAAATTTTTTCAGACTGGTTTTTCTTGTGATTTCTTGCCAATGCAGAATGAATTTATTTCATTGAGCTACAATTAAAGGTTTTCAAAGTCCCTCCCTTTTTTTTAAACGATTTTGTATTCTTAATTTCAGCCAAAATTGCCAAAAGTCCTAAGTTAGCATAATTTTATTGGTCTAATTTAATTTATTCAATTCATATTTTCTGTTACATCCCTAATTTTTTTTCATTGATGGTTTTTAAATACACTTGATTTCAGTGTGCAGAAATGCGTACAAACTCTGTATAATTCCAGCTATTTTTTAAATATATATAAAATTTATTTAAGATTTAAAACCATATTTGTACAAAATTGGGTATTATATTAAGCAAAAATATAAAAAAGCATTGTTATTTAAGTTTAAAGAAAATTCAATTATTATTATTGAGCTAAAATTTTGCATGCTATCTTGGATGGGTGGAAAAGAAACTGAGATTTTACCAAAACTTGGTAAGTTGGCATACTTTCAAGTGCAGAATAAAAAACAACATGTTATTTTGAGAAAAAGTTGGATTTTATATCAAAATTCAGTAAAAATTCATTTATCAGAATACTTAAGAAATACCTGTTGCTGGATGCATGAAATTTCGAGATAATAAATGCATTTCATACATAAAATCTGATGTATTGTGATGTTCAATATTTAAAAATAAAACATTTTGTCTGATTATAAAATGTTGTCAGCTATAAAAGTTGGCACATACCACCAAACTTGCACCAATCATTCCAGTAGAAGCTTAAAGGAAGAAGTTTGTTCTTTATTTAATTAGAATAATAAGATTGAAGTTACAGATATAATGTATAAAAAACTTAAATCACGTAGCATAATTTTTCACGTTTCATTGCCATTGTTTACTTGCTTTCAAGTAAAGGCACATGTTGTGGCCATTTAAATTCATTTTTCTTGATGCCAGAATTCTGTAACTAATTCATGATAATACTCCATGCTGTTCCATAGAAAGGAGATCCCAAGTATTTTTCCAAACTGTAAGGGAGACAAATAAATAGCAGTTAACTTATATCTTCTTTACAAAAGCTGAACCAACTTACTGAGAATTAATCTGGTTTACATAACATTAAGGTGAAGACCTTATGATTGTGTTGTAACATTACATTTATGGGTTATTGATGCTAATTCGTGCTGCCAGTAACAGAAGGCAGTTAATTACCATATGTTTTTAAGTAACTATAAGATTTGCACCAAATACATTTAACAGAACTGAGAGGACATGTTACTCTAGTGAACACTCTATCCATTAAACATATTGGTGAGCATATTGCACTGAACAAACAAAAAGCCTGTTTTGAACTTTGGAATCTCTGATGTATTCCCATTGGAAGTTCTTTTATTGCAACTACTCACTTTTTTTCTATGAGGAACATCTTATTCCAAAGACAAATTCTTGGAGGAATACTATGGATGCAACGGTGGGTGGGAGGTATAAGCAACTCATATGAAAGGAAGCCGTCATGCTTTAGATACTTTCAGCAGGGTTTCAAAAGTCCTGTACATGCTTTATGAAGGCTTAGTCTCCTGTCTGCTTAATCTTTCAGATTTTTTTTTTAACTTAAGGTTTCTGGTTAGTTAAATGGTGGGGTTAATACTTGGGTTTTTTTACTATATATACTATTCCAGTGCTATACGTAAATCTAATGTGTATCCTGAGGTATACTTTCAAGACATGAAAATGCAAGTTTAATTTCATCAATCGGTTTATTAACGCAAGACAAGACTGTCCTGTCTTCTTCCTCTGTATTGAATGTTAATAATAAATTGCTTCTCCCATGTGTATATATATTTTATGTTTCATTTTTGATTAAGTTACTTATATTTAGTTGTTGTTGTAACTAAGAAGTGTTTTATGAAATCTTAATCTAAACAACATCCATTTAAAATTTTTTATTTTGGTTTTTAGGCCCCAACTTCCCCTTAGACGTCATCGATGTGGCTCGGCAAGAAAATATCCGCATGCCGATGTCTGAATGGGTGGAGTATTTTAACAGTCCTGTTCGAAGCAAAGTGTATAATGTCATTAGTTTAGAGTTTTCTAAAACTAGGTATGGTTAATTATTAAAATTGTTATATGTGTAGTTCTGAAATAATATATTAAAAGGGTCTTTTTTTTTAAGTTGAAAGTTTTCAGTATTATTCATTGTAGTTTAAAATGAAAAATAAAATTTCAGTTGAATTTTGTAGTTATTTATGTTATGATTTTATAAAATAAATGAAAAATTATTTTAAAAAAATTCCATCCTCCTCAGACTATCTGAACTGGTGAAACCACCAACTATTGTACAGAAGCTAAGTTGGGTTGAAAATTATTGGCCTAAAAATTCTGAAACTCATACACAGTTCTGCCCACAAGTGATGAAATACTGCCTTATGAGTGCTCAAGATAGTTATACAGATTTCCACATCGACTTTGGGGGCACATCTGTGTGGTATCATATATTGCGTGTAAGTACAGAAAATTTTTTGCATCATTGATCAGAGCTGTAAGCATTTTCTGAATAACAAGTTTTTTTTTTAAATCATTATTTAGCTCATTTGTAATTTAGAAATACTTAATATGTCATAATTGCGTTGTTTTTCATTTATCTGCTAATTATTTTCTATGTTTTATTGCTTTCTTATTTGTTCATTCATAATAAGCAGTAAGACATATTTTGACTTATAATTGATTCATATTGTGACTAATTACACTCTTAGACGAAAAAAAGATGCAATAAGAAGGAGTTATTTGAATGGGACGAAAATCGGTAGAAATGATGTACACGTACAGAAAAACAAATGATTATAATTTGAGAAAAATTGGATGATTTATTGAAGTGATAGACCTTTACAAAGTGAAAAAGTCAGCAATGCGTTTGTCCACCTCTGGCGCTTATGCAAGCAGTTATTCGGCTTGGCATCGATTGATAGAGGTTGCGGATGTCCTCCTGAGGGATATCGTGCCAAATTCTGTCCAACTGGCACGTTAGATCGTCAACATTCTGAGCTGATTGGAGGGCCCTGCCCATAATGCTCCAAACATGCTCAATAGGAGAGAGATCCGGCAACCTTGCTAGCCAAGGTAATGTTCGGCAAGCACTAAGGAAAGCAGTAGAAACATGTGCAGTGTGGGCGAAGGCGTTATCTTGCTGAAATGTAAGCCCAGAGTGGCGTGACATGAAGGGCAACATAATGGGCTTTAGAATTCGTCGACGTACCACTGTGCTGTAAGGTTGCGACGGATGACAACCAAAGGGGTCCTACTATGAAATGAAATGGCATTTCAGACCATCATTCCTGGTTGTCGGCCTGTCTGCCGGAAGATAGTCAGGTTGGTATGACACTGCAGTCGGTGGCATCTCCAGACTCGCCTTCGCTGGTCATCGGGGCTTTGTTCAAAGCAGGACTCATCACTGAAGACTATTTTACTCCAGTCAGTGACATTCCAATGCGAATGAGCCCGACACCACTGCAAACGGGCTTGACGTTGTACAGAGGTCATTGGTAGTCGGCACAAGGGGCGCCGTGACCTCAGCCATGGCCAACTACTGGAACGGCCATGGAAGCTCTGGCGGGACATCACAACCTCCGTCTGAACTCTCGAACTTCAAACGTCGCATAACATAATAAGATATGCTTTCTTACATCACATTTGAAGTACGTTATATACCTAATATGTAGTTATCTCTGTAATCATAGTATTTATGCCTAATTTAGAAAATCTTTTTAAAAAATGACAATTTAAATTGCAAAAAATTGGGAAAATAATGTCTATATATGTTTATCGACTTTCGTAGATGTTTCTCTTACATAGTGTGATGAATTAAATATCATGCAGTCCTTCATGTATGCTTTCATCACCTATAAATTTATATTTTCAGAGGATTAAATATTTAAAAATTATTTTTAATAAGATGTTCTTAAATTTGCTTTGCATAACATGCATAGAAATATTCCTTTCATAGAGTAAGAAAATTTCACAAATTAACAAAACACAAATCAAAAGCATAATTTTTATTTTCATGAAAAAATCAATTATGTTGCACAAAAATTTGCATCTATCTGGCTTTCCTAAATAATGAAAAATAAAACAGTTTGATACGAATGCAAACTCAACTCCAACGATACACACATGCACGTCGTGCACTCAAAACATTCTTTGCTCAGACAGAGTTTGTGACATCAGATCACATGACTTCTGAGCTTCCATGGTCGTTCTTGTAGTTGGCCATGGCTCAGCCCTCTTTCTGTGAGCTGTCTATGAATTGTCCTTGTGGATACTGAAGCACTAGTTGCACATACAATCGATGATAATGATGCATCTGAGGCTGTGAGTGCCACTCTGACGATTGCTCGGTCTTCATGTTCTGTTGCTTCTCTAGGCCTACCACTTCTTTCTAGACACTGTATGCGGCCATGGTTCACCCATTCCTGCCAACATCGCTTAATATTGGCAGCGCTCCTGCTCAAATGTCGAGCTATTCGCCGATAGGACAACCGGCTTCTTTGAGCCCAACTACGTGACCTCTCTCAAATTCTGACATCTGGGCATATCGTTCGCGCACCTGTATGCGAGGCATAGTTACTGTCAACCTGAGTACACAGAATGAAATTCGTGAAGAATTTATGACCTGGAATCGCAATTTCTCCTGGCCAATATACTGCCAGTTGCACAGATCAAATCTGCTGTCACGACAACCGTTCATTCATTGGCAGCCAAAATGTAAAATTTTGCATTTTCCGTCGAAACCTGTATGCATATCAATGTGTGTCCAATTTGCTTTATATCTTCTCGGTGCATCTTTTTTTTTTCTAAGAGTGTAAGTTATGCGAGTATGATACTTATTGTGAAAGTTACACATATCACGTTAAAATAAATTCTAAAAACATGACTTTCATATTGCAAGGAACTTCTTCTTACCTGTGAGAGAGATAAGAAAGCAGAAACTACTTCTGCTCATAAAACAAAAATTTATTTTAAAAGGTTTTTTTTGGAGGGGGGAATATCAAACGTGATAGACCAAGCTGCACTGTCTTTGACCTGTAGGTGATCATTGCATTTGGTTCCTCCCATAAATCCAGTGTATTAGTAATTCAAAGAGAAATGTACTTTAATATGGTTGATTCTTCCAAGGAGGTGCTCTAGATGGCTGACTTATGTCACCTATGCTTGGAGCTAACCCTGCTAAATTAATGACCAGGTTTCACTGACATAATGATGTCTATCATGTATGGGTGTGTGGAACATGCAGTGATGTACCTGTTGAAGTTCAGATTTAGTCCTCAGTTTTCCATGCTATCTTTACAGCCTTTCGCTAACAGATATATGCACTCAACAAACTCTTTTCTTTGGGGGGGGGGATGAAACAGCTTGCAGAGCCCTGTGAAAGGTATTTTGCAATACAGAAGATTACTTTGAATATCAACACACTTTCAGTTTCTAGTTTTTCAGGTCCTAATTGAATGTTGTGATAAATACCTGTGCTATATAGGGATATATAACTGAGATTAAAATGTGAGTTGACCAATTATACATGTTACTGAATTAGGTAGTATTTTGGTACTTTTACATATTTTGACCTTTTTGTCACATGCATATTTTTTTAAAACTGATATAAAATGTATTGTGTATGCAGTAATAATCTGTGCTATCACATGCTTTTTATATAAAAAAATAATATTTCTTTTGGTAGGGAGAGAAACTCTTTTTCCTCATTCAGCCCACTCCGGCCAATCTTGCACTATATGAACACTGGATGGCATCTTCAAATCAAAGTGAAACATTTTTTGGTGATCAGGTTGATGTTTGTTATCAGATGCTTCTTACACACGGTCAGACACTGTTTATTCCCACTGGTTGGATACATGCTGTTCTAACACCTGTTGACTCTATTGTATTTGGAGGCAATTTCCTTCATTGCTTAAATATACCTCTTCAGCTCCAGTAAGTGGAAATTTACTACACAGATTATTTTTATTTAAAATATAAATTCGTGTTTCATTTTAGTCACCTATACCATTATTTTGCAGCATTCATGAAATGGAGAAACGAATAAATACCCCAGAAAAATATAAATTCCCAACATTTGAAACAGTGCATTGGTTTGCAGCACCTCATATTTTGGAACAACTTAAAGGTTAGCATAAAAGGTTTTATGATTTCTCTCCTCTGTTTTTCAAATTTTATTTCTTTATGCAGTTCACCTTTTTAGGTTTTCATAATAAGATATTTCAAATGCTATGTAAATAAACAAAATATTGGAATTTATGTTTTGTAGCTAGTAACGAAATAAAGAACTGCGGAATATTACTACCATTAAAGTTTTAATCACACTTCTATAATAAGAAGGTCAAATAAAAGAAATGAAACATGAGAAGGTCAATTTAAGAAACAGTTGCAACTTATTTCAAATTAGTAACATGTTTTTAGTTACATGATTAATTTAAAAATTGATTTTAAGCTTTATACTTTTTTTTTAAAGTAGATTATATCCAATTTAGAGTTGTATTTGAATTTCAAGTACACTGCTGGCCACCATAAATGCAACACCCTGAAGGAAGCATGCAAATAACATGAAATTTACACATGCATTAGCGGAGGTGAGATATGCAAATGATTAGAATTTCAGCACAGACGCACATCACTGCGCGCCTGTGGCATCACTTCCAAGCGCTATTTAAGGCTTGGAGTTTTCGACAATTTCAAGTTCGGCAATTGTGTTTTTCTTGTGGTTTTTTCAAAAAAACGATCAATTATGGCTTGTAGTAAACAGCAATCATCGTTTGATCAAGTATCCGAGTTCGACAAAGGAAGGATAGTGGTCTACCGAGAGTGTGGATTATATTTCAGGGAAATCGGTAGTCATTTTGGACAAAACCAAACAACTGTAATGCGGATATGTGACCATTGGATGCAGGAGGGTACGACGGGCCGACGTGTTCAATCGCATTCACCTCAGTGCACCACTTCACGTGATGACAGGAACATTGTGCATATGGCAGTGATGGATCGCTCAGTCACATCACGAACCATAGCACAGCACATTCAGTCTGTAACGCATAATCCTGTGTCTGCGCGTAGCATTCGACGTCGTTTACAGCAGAGTGGTCTGTCGCAAGACGTCCACTGCTTCGTCTACCCTTGCGGCAGAACCACAGACGTCTCCGCCGCCAATGGTGCAAGGAAAGAAGGATGTGGATGGCAGAATGGAATGAAATTGTCTTTACTGATGAGTCACGCTTCTGTCTACAACATCACGATGGTTGGATTCGAGTTTGGAGACACCGTGGAGAGAGGATGCTGAACAGCTGCGTTATGCACCGACACACTGGTCCTGCACCGGGTATTGTGGTATGTTGCGGTATTGGATATCACTCTCGCACTCCTCTATAACGCATTGCCAGTACTTTAAACAGCCAGTACTACATCTCCGAGGTGTTGGAGCCAGTTGTCCTTCCTTACGTTCAGGGCTTGCCCACAGCCGTATTTCAACAGGATAATGTGGGACCACAAATGGCACACATTGTCCAAAGGTTTTTCGTCAACTGTCAGATTGAATTGCTTCCCTGGCCGGCTCGCTCTCTGGATCTTTCGCCGATAGAAAACATGTGGTCCATGGTTGCTGAACGATTGACCCAGATTACATCCCAAGCTGTCATACCAGATCAACTTTGGCAGCGTGCGGAAGCTGCTTGGTCTGCTGTACCCCAAGAACACATCCAAAGTCTCTTTGAATCAGTGCCAAGGTGTGTGGCAGCGGTGATCTCCAACAATGGCAGCTACTCTGGCTATTGATTCTGGAAGGAACCACACTTAACAGAAGTCTATAAATTTAATCATTTGATACTTGGTCAACATGTTATCTACTAAATAAATTTTGTTGTGATATCTCTTGTCTTTCTTGGAGTTGCAATTTGGGTGGCCAGCAGTGTATTTTTGTGATTTGAATTTGGGTTTGTATTTTTAAACATAAAAATGCATTCCCCCCATTTAGAAATGTACTTGAAATATTTGGTAGTTCTATGAATATATAGCTAGTTAATGATTCAGTTTCATTCTACACTAATATTTCTTCCAATATAAAACACACAGCTTTTCAAAAACTAACCTTGTGTTTTATTGAGTATGAAAAGCAGTTTACTTAGAAATGTTTTAAATAAAATTTAAGTAAATTTAGATGCTTAAAGCATGCTTTTAAGTCTTTAATTATCATTTAATTAATATTTTATTTTCAATTTTTAATTTCTTTAATGTGCATTTTTCCTTTGTAGAAATGTATCTTGAGTACTGCATTCATTTGGGTAGTTCTGTGAATGTATATATAATGATATAATATATATATATATACATTCACAGATGTATATTGTGCTAATATTTCTTTCAATATAAAAACAGCTTTTTTTAAACTAAGCGTGTGTCTCACTGAGTATGATAAGCAGTTTAATTAGAAATGCTTTAAATAAAATTTAAGGATTTAGATGTTATCTTTTTTAAGTCTTAATTGTCACTGAATAAATATTTTACTTTTAATTATTCTTTTCCTCATATACCATCATACAATATTTAATGTTTATCCGTAAGCAAAATAATTAATTGTAAATTTGAAATTTTAAGTAATACTTTTCTTTCTACAGATAATAATGTTAGCAAACGGGAACTAAATTATTTAGTGACTGGAGCAAAGGCATTAGTTTCTGTTCTAAAAATATGGAGTTCTGACAGTCAGGTAATTAAATTTTAAGGAATTTTCAGTACTTTTTTGGTTAACCGAATGTCACTTTTCACCATTTTATTATGAAATCTTAGCTAGAAATATAAATGGCAACTTTAATTTAATCATATACAGCCTCATGAAAAGAAAGAGTATTTATTTATATCCAAAATATATACAAAATTTCATAAAAAGGTATGAAATGGATTTTACAAATGAATTTCAGGTTATTCTGAAGGCATGAAACTACCAATTTCATTAAACATTGCTGAAAATGTTTGCATCTTCTTGTGCAATCAGTGCTGCTTGACTTCTATTAAACAGAAATCTAGGTGGTGGTGTACAGTAACATGCTGATGTTTCTTTTGCCATTTTAAACTGCCAGATTATGTAACCCACATTGTTGCTTTCCTTTGCAAAATAAAGAAAATTTAAATGAAAATCTTAGAGGGAAATTATCCTACCTGTGTTCATTTTTCCTGCGTATTATGATATAATTGCATACCCCCACCGTAGATGTTGTCAAAAATCATGCTTGCCATTTTGCTGAAGAATAACTACTAGTGCCTCAATCAAAAAGTACCATATTTTCCATATAATTAATTAAAAATATATATTTTTTCTGGAAACTTAATTCCTGTCCTTTGCAAAGGAGATAATGCCAAAAACAGACAGAGGCACACAGATTTTAATAGTATAAATTCTGTACAGTCAGGTTTGTGTACTTTTGACAGTAATAATTTTAAGTTTGTATCCTTAAAATTTGACAGATTTATTAATTGTGGATATATTGAATATTCATTCGATTGTAAAATTAAAGTTCATGAAATATCATTTTGTTTAATTCCATAATTTTAAAATTTAATTGCATTTTTTCAAATCTTTGTGATTTTTCACATTTAAAATCTAATATAGTGTAAGAAAACAAGCATACTTATGTAACAATTCTAACTTTTAATTTGTGATATCCTAAAATTTTCTTTTTTAATTTTATTATTTTACTTTCCATCCTAAAAACAGTAAATTGCTTTCAATAAACTTTCTGAAATATATAATTTGAAAATTGATCTTTATTAGTATGATTCGTATGTAACGTAGTGTACTTGCATGTGGCAAAAATGAAAACCAAATTATTTATCCAGTTGTATTAAAGCCAGTTCTTTTATTAAACCTATAGTTTTAAAGAAATACTAGGTTTCTCTATTAAGATTTAAATTTTTAAGAAAAATGTTAGGTAAAAAAAAACATTCTTAATCTAGCATCATACCAATCTTATTCATCTAATGCCCATCTCTGTTTGATGCCTTTCTTTCTAGTTCTTTTTTAAATATTTGAATTGCTTTTTTTGTTATTGAATAAAAGATGCACCTTTAATGCGAGTTTGTTTTAATGCTATATGTTTGTTTTAATGCTATGTCAGAAATAAAGAATTGTGTCAACCAACCATGATTGCAACCATATTGTCATCTATATTCGATCCAAAATTTTATCTCACACACACATATACCATTTCCATTGTTAAAACAATAAGCTTAATATTGAAGTTTTATATAATTGCATTCTAAACGGAGAATTAGTATTTTAATTTTATACTTGTTTTAAGTTTGTTAAAATGTTACTTTGTAACATAATCTAGAAGTGAATTTGGGCCTTAGTTTCTTACAGGAAAATGGTATTAAAGATCTAATTTAGGTCCAATAAATATCTGTAAAGAAAAACTAATACTCTGGCTTGATGAGAACTATCTTACTTATTTGAGTGTAGTTAACTGGTTTGCTTTTTAAAATATTTAAACCTAAATTTAAATTAAAGTATTATTTTACTTTGTATGTACAGAATCATAAACATGATGATGTACCACCTGGAATAAATGTAACTAAACTCATAAAAGACCTTCAGCGAGAAGTCCGAATAGCAGAGGTAAGTTGACTTATTTAATAATTGCCTCATTAATTCAGTATAGTGTAATGTACTGGGTGATTATAATTAAAGTTGTGATTTCAAAGTGCTCTAACTTTAAAACTATATGTCAGAATGACTTGATATTTTACCAGAACAATCCTGAGGTAATGGAATTTTGTTTGGAGAAGGAAAAAAATAGTTTCAAAGTATGCCGATAGATGGCGCTGTATGTGTTCAAAATTGCTGTTGTGGATGTATAGCTGAAAGGAAACAATAGACTTCAAGGGTTTAAGACAATTTTACTAGCAAAAAGACAAAAATACGTATTTACAGAGAAAACAGCGATAGTGACAAGAGATGCTTTATGAAACAAACACCTTACAGATGATTAATGCATAAGTTGTTCAATATGCTCTCCGCCTTGTTCCACAGCAGATTGGTAGGTGTCTGTGCTGATGCTATGAATGTGGTGCGTGATGCTTGCCTTAAAGTTGGCCAGACTCACAATCTGCCCACTGTAAACAGCATTCTTCAAATATCCCTAAAGCCAAAAGTCACATGGGTTTAAGTCAGGCGAGTGTGGTGGCCAAGCTGTTGGAAAATGGCGGCTGATGATTCTATCATCTCCGAAATGAGAGATGAACAGCTGCTTCACATGAGTAGCAATGTGCGGAGGAGCGTCATCTTGCATGAATATTATGCGATCCACACATTGACGTTGCTGAAGTGCCTGAAGGACATGGTTATGCAAAAGTGCTTCATACCACTTTCCAGTAATGGTGCAGGTAATGGACCCGCAGGTGTGACCTCCTCGAAGAAGAACAGACCAATGAGAAACATTGTTGTTATTCCGCACCACACAGTGACCTTTTCAGAGTGAAGAGGTAATGGCTGTAGCCGGAACGGACTCTCAGTTGCCCATATCCTGCAATTTTACATATTTACAGAACCTTGCAAGTGGAAATGAGCTTCTTCAGACTACAGAATGTTCCAAGGAATTAGTGGATTCCAAGAATCCAAGTGGAACCAAGGAATTAGTGGATTCCAAGAATCCAAGTGGATAATGGAACAAGAATGTTCCATTATCCACTTCCATCCAGGCAAGAAATTGTAGTGCAAACTATTCACATGTTTCCAGGTCAGCAGGTAGCAACTGCTGCACGTGAGTTCACTTACACGGATAACAGTGCAAGATGGAATTTTTTTAACTGTACTGGTAGGCATATCCAACATTCGGCCAATTCCTCGTGCACTGTTGACTCCTGCATCACTGTTTGTCTGTTCTTGTAACACTGGGGCCACATTTTCCGCTCCAGCCGCTGCAAACTGGTTTTTGGCTTCTACCTCGTTTCACGTCAAATGAACCAGTCTCTTCGAATTTTTCCATCATTTTCTGTAGGCCATATGTGGTCATTGGGCCAGATTTTATGCCTTTCTAACAGCTTCCTAACGTCCGGATCTTCCTAACAGCTGTTAATGCACAGTCACCATTCTGATAGAAAAGCTTCATGAGAAGAGCACGATCCTTCTTTGTCAGAGTCATGATGAAGCACTCACACAAAATTTTGTGTGTCATTAGTGCTCTGCATTTTTATCTTAGCCATGTCTGCAGTATGTTACGTCTTAGAAATTTGCATACCAACAGCAATGTGAACCCTAGCAGTGCCATCTATTGGCATATTTTGAAACTATTTTTTTTGCTTCTCCAAATAAAATTCCATTACCTCAGGATTGTTCTGGTAATATAGCAAGTCATTCTGACCCTATAGTTTTAAAGTTAGAGCATTTTGAAATCGCAACTTTAATTATAATCACCCTGTATAAGGCTGCTGATACTGTGTGTTTATAATACAAATATGATTAAGTGACATGAGTAGTTTGTACCTTAAATGAATATTTTTATACAATTCGTTTTTGATCTATAATGTGTTGCTTGATGCATTAAAAAGAATATATATAGCGAAGTTTAAAAAAAAAAAAAAGAGGAGGGGGAAGAATCGGAACTATGAGAATTTGTTTTTAATCAAAATATATCCTAATTAGGTATTACATATTCAACCTAATAACTGACAACTTAATTAGAAGGCTGACTTAGAACAGAAAAAGAAGGGAGTTATTAAGTTTGTATATGTTCTGAAGTATTTTTATGTATTATTTTTTAATTCATAACATCAAAAAAAACATAGTTTCATATTAATTTTTTTCAACAATTTAAAATTTGTAGTGAAGTCTAAAAATTGCAGTAGTATCTGTAAGTGTTCATCCGAAATTTCATTGGTAATGGTTAGAATAAAGAACCTCAACTTTTATAGTAATTTATGAATATTTTTTCTTTTGCGATAGTGTAGAAAAATCTCTCTCTGTTTCCCCCCACCCCCGATTTTTAAAAAAATTTAAGAATTTGAGTTTTATTATTATGTTTTGTTTGTTATTAATCTGATCATTAAATGTGCACTTAAGAGAAAAAATTTTAATTGGGTCAATTTTCAATTCACAAACTAAAAAGCAAAATAATAAATTAAAATATGTTGGAAAGACAGAATAAAAGTAATAATACCTAATGTTGTTTCACTAAGCTAACAATGCTTTATGAAATGGAATAACTATTGACAGTTTTCAATTTGTAATTTTAATGCATTTTTTATGAATAAGGCCCACCAGCGGCCGAGCGGTAAAGACGCTGAACACTGGTAGTTCGGTCCGCGGTTCGAATCCCGCGAACGGGCTGGCTGCATGGGCATTTTCATTGTTTTTCCCATGTGTAATGTGTATACGAACCAGTTTCCCTTAGAAAGTCCCCCCACGAAGGCATCCCTCCCTTTAGGCAGATAGCTCTCGCTTGCTTTGCCATAACTGAATAACCTAACCTTTTATGAATAACTAAATATTTTTTAAGTATGTAAATATTTTTTATATAAGGAGTTTTATAATATATAAATTATTTTAGGCCATTGAATTACGAAAATTATGGTTGGTAAATATTAAAATTTTCTTAATAATCCTAACAAAATAAGGAGATTTCAAAAGTTTTGTAGCTTTTGTTTCATACCTTTGAATTAAAAATTCATTCGTAATTTGAGGCCTTACTTCTGATCTACATTATGTGTGAAATTTAACTAAAAAAAGTAGAAGTATCAGTTTTATGAGTAAATTTAAAAGGTATATGCTGTTTTCTGAAGCAAATTCTTAATTAAAAAATATGGTAATTTTCGTTTTGTGATTTTTCTGTGTGTGGGGGGATTCATATACTTTTAATTAAATATATAATTCTAATTGTTTTTGATATTTTAAAACTTTGTAATTTTAGAAATATGCAAGTAGTAAAAATCCTGCATTAGCTGCTCGAAAGACTCCTCTGCGGCAAAAGAGGCAAAAGGAAATAATTGCTAAGCCTGTGAAAAGGACTATAAAGCAGGTAAATTATTTTTGTTGCAAAACAGAATATTTTATTGTTCTCAAATGTAATAATTAATTGCTATAAAACAAAATAAGTGATATGGATAAAAATACAATATTTCTGTAGACCAAAGCCAGTTTTTTAATTTAATTTGATTTAATTTTTAATATTTTTCAGCCATGGTTTGAAATTTTCTATCAATCAGAATTTGATTGCTATAGTTATGTAAACTGCATAGTTTGGGGGGGGTTGGAAGCAGTTAACTGAAAGGGCTTTAAAATATAATGTTGGTTTAAAAAATTAAGAAATTTCACATATAAAATATTTTTAACATTTTACTTTTATAAATAAATGAAAGTTAATGAACTGGATAAAGGTATATTTAATAATTAAATGATGTAAATATTATATGCAGTCAACTGCTGCAGATTAGCTGATCCCTGTTTTAAAAAAAAAATTGCATTTTTTTAATGCAAAATGGTAAAAAAAATTAGTCACACAAACTGTGAATTTGAAGCAAGTGCAGGAAAATGCATAACATTTAAAATCAAATTATAATACAACATTGCTTTTATCAGTGTTGTACTGAAACAGCAAATAGTATGTTGTATGTACATCCATGTATATTAACATAAACAAAGTGTCCGTAATTATATCAACACAAATCAGATTAGCTTGCTTTTATGTAGGGTATGGATATTTTATTTAGAGTGCTTTAAAGAAAATTGCTAGGGTAGCTGCAGTGGTATGAGATAATAATAATAATAGTAATTGGAATTTTTATCACTGTATAATTTAATTGTAAATAATCTGGAACATGTAAATATTGTATAATAAAAAGTTGTAATCTATTTTTATGCAAGTTTGAACTCAAGGCCTTATTTCATGTTTTCCTTGATATTGTTTTTAATGCCATTTTATAACTTAGTTTTTTCATCTGAAAGTTATACTTATTCTGTTATTTACAGTTTGCTATTTTTGTTTCTAATACTTATTTAACTAAATGAACGTGTCCCCAGATGAATTGATTGAAAAGACAAGTAAATTTTTCATAATATTTTTCTATTCATATTAATAAGAAGTGTTGTATATATTTTAAACTATCATCAGATGATCCTTATTGGGGTTAATTTTGGACTTCAGTATTGCTGAGTTAATTGGAAGTTGAATGATGTGTATAAAATTCATATGTTTATGTTTTGAAGTTCACGGACAGTCAGTTAACACATATCTGCACTTAGAAAACTTGCTGTAAGTCATCTGAACCTTTCCTTTGTCCATTTATTAGCGACAGATTGAGCATGTCTTATTGTCTTGTGCCTGCTTTAAGTACGTTTATCTGATCTGCCATTGTGATTTTTTGTGTCTGCAAATATGTCTGAAATCAAGGAAAAAATTCAAGAAAAATTAGTTATGAGTTGAATTATTATGTTTCTTCATTAAGCAGATTAGAAAACTTACAAATAATTGCTAATAAAAATCCTTTGCACAAAATTGATGAATTAAATGAATCTGATTTTGGAGAAGCACTCATTTGAAAATTATGTCATTTGAAAATACTCATAAGTGTCAAAATACCAAGATTTCAAGTTTCGCATAAGTGAAAAACCTTAAAATGTGAAAGTTAAGTGATTTAAAACCTAAAATACTCAAGCAATTCAGGAATTGAAAATTGATTTGAATAGAAATTCAGCTGTGTTACATGCGTTTGAAATATTTGCTGCACCTATGGGAAAATTTGCAAAAAAACTGTCAGGTCTTTTGCTGCAAAACATCTTTTCTAGATAAGTTGAATTTTAATTTGGTGATGATGAGAGTTTTGCCGTAGTGTTAAACTTGGTTCCGTACCAAAGGAGCGTACATTCTGAAAGTTAAACATAAACCTTAATGGGTGCTTTCCTTGAACTTCGCTAAACCGATAACCAGGATATGTTTATTTATTTTATTTTACAAATGCCAAACATTAGCCCTTAATCCATTAGTTCATGGGCTTTCCAGTACTTTTTAGCAATGTCCTCATACCAAGAAAGTGCAATACAAATATTTAAATGTTCAAAAATCATAGGCTGATTAGATTCACACAAAACGCAGTTTGGGGAATCTACCACTCAAATTCTGTAGAGGTGGTCTCACAAACAGTCATGTCGTCTAAATATAGCTACTACTGTCTTTTCTGGAAAACTGGGAATGAAAGTTGTCTCTTTCCCCAGAATCCTCCATCTCTTATTGATAGCATATTGAATCATATCCTGCTTAAGAATCCTCTTAAGAGTCAGGTTAACAAACAGTTAAGTTATATGAAAAGAAAATGCTCGAATAATGTCTTGCATTATTAGGTCCTTTCTTAGCCAGTGTACCAGCTTTTTCGTGGCCCATAATTCCACAGTGGGCTGAAATCCATTGGAAAGAAATTCTGTGTGCTAGTGCCTTAAGTAAAGGCATACAGTCTAAGATTCTTTGGGAACTATTTTGATTATTCAGAAGGGCTTGAAGTGCATTTTTGGAATCTGATAATATGATTGCCTTTATAAAAGAGTGGCTACAAAACAAATCAACAGTTGTTGAATAGCCACAACAATGGCTTCGATTTCCACATCAAAGGCAGTAGATGTCACTGCCCCAGTAATTATGTGTAACGCTTGGTTCTGGAAGCTGTAGAGGATCTGTTCTACATTCTCCAGAGCTGTGATGAGGATCTAGCTACAATAACCAATTGGCTGAACATATAATGTGTAAGTAATCATCAATGTCGTCTGCCTGTCACAGCCCCATGTTGAGCCAGCCAGACATTTTAACAGTCTTCTTACGACTTTATTTTTCAAATTTTCCACATGTTTTCTCCAGTTTAAGCAGGGATAAAAAATGCAACCCAAATATATAGTCGAATCATTATGTTCAACATCTACACCTTTATATGTCAAATTCAGGGTAAAAAGCTGTCTGTTCAGAGTGAAGAACTGGCATATGCTCTTATCCTGATTTACTCTCGTACCATTTTTTAGACACCGATGTTCCAGTTCTTTCAGAGCACTATTAACAGTCACATTTAAATCATGCTGCTGCTTTTTAGAAGCACTACTTCAGATAATCAAATTGTCAGTAAAAAGGGCAGAATCCATCTACGGTACCAAAGTGTTCTGTAAATCATTAATAAAAACATTAATAAAATTGGACTGATGACTGTTCCTCGTGGGAGGCCAGTTTTAGTCTGTTTATAAATCTAGAAACGTCACAACCGTATCTAACAGCAGGAAAACACTGATAAGAAATTCTTAAACCATAAAAACATCCTGCCATTTATTCCCGAGTTCTGTAATTTCTGAATAGTATGTAGTCTCCATACTTTATCATAAGCTGATTCAAAGTCTATAATGCTGCCAAGGCAAACAAACAGTTGTCTAAAGAATCCATAGTAGCTTGACTGACAAAAGATACCTGTTGAACAGGGAATGATAATGTCTGAATCCAGCATGTTTAGAAGATAAAAGACTGTTACTCTGCAAGAACCAAGTTAGTCTAGAGGCTATTTATTATCTGTTCCATAATCTTCGACAAACACTAGCAGTGCAATAGGTTGATAGCTTTTAATATTATCTTCAGGCTTATACTTTTTCAAAATAGGGGTAATAATGCCTTTTTTCCACATATTGGGTACATAAGTGTTCCCAATATGATTAAGAATAGATGGAACTTCAGATCCTATTTCTGCAAGTTTATCTACAATTTGGAAGAAAGAAGTTTTTTTCAGTATGTGTACTGCCGAAGCAAGTACGGAAGAAGGAAGTTAGGTAATTGTGCATTTTTCCGTTCATGTTCATCTTTTTCTATATAAGTTGATTATGAAGCTAACTTTAATAATAGGACATTTAGGCCAATAAATTTCTTGCAGTTTCATCTATGCTTCTTATGAAGTTTGGCATTTTGTAATATGCATTACCTCTGATTTCACACTCAGAGCAATAATTGCTAAAACTTCTTTATCTTTCGAAACCCATTTGTCATATTTCAAAGTTACTGTTTTATATACAAGTTTTTCAGTTTAAATATTTGGTTTCATTATTTTCATCAGTTTTTGTAAAACCAAGGAAGAAAGAAGCTTACCTTGTTTTACACCAAAAGACAGGTAATTGACTTCTTGGGAATCTTAGTTGACTGGGTGAACCAAACTCTAGGGAATTGGCTAACTAGGTCCACAATCTGTTGAATTTTAATTTGGTGTTCTTGCCAGTTTTAACATAGTGTGAAACTTGGTTCCTTACCAAAAGCGCATACTTGCTGTAAGTTAAATATAAACTTTAATCCTTTGAGGGGCGGTATATAAAATAATTTGAATTGTGGTAAAATTTTGAATGAATTATAACTTATGGACCCATAGGACACAAAATTGAGACTTAAAAGAAATCTAGAGCGAAATCCTGAATTTTAAGGGCTGGGATATATTTTATAATGGTGCACCTCTATGACATTTTCCCCCCCAGCTATCCGCCAATTGTTAATCCCCCCTCTATTTTTGCGAAGTTTTGATGTGCATCTATAGAGATGGGTGCTTGAGTATTGTTATGTAAGTATGAAGGCAAAAACATTTAAAATTAAATTTTTTTTCACTTTGATTATGGCACCCAACTAAATATATTTATATAAAATATGGGTAAAAAGCTTTTTAAAGTGATTTAAATTCAATATTATTATTTTATGGAGAATTTTAGCAAATAATATGCATGCATAAACCATATCATGTTGCAATTGAACTGGTATAATGTTACAAGGAGATGTTACTCAGGCGAAAAATAAAAAATTGAAAAATGAAACACTACGACTTAGCTAAAAAATGTTGCATTTTTGAAGTCATGTAAAAAAGAGCATGTTTCATGCTATGATAGCAAGAATCGCCCCCCCCAACACACGCACTTTTGATTATCAGTCTCCGTAAGGGCCCCTTTTTAATTTTTTGTAAATATAGGTTGTAATATATCATTTTGTTCAAGAAGAAAAGCTGTTAAACAGTTCTATTGTTTGATACACCTCAAAACTCTTATTTCTATCAAAACTTTAAAAACTCAAATGTTTGCCCCCTTTTTTTCCTTCTAAAGATAAATGTTTTGCATCTAAAACGGGCCTTAGACATATTTTCCCTCCTTTCACCAGCTGTGCAGACTAAGTCACGTACTTGTTTCCTAACGCATGAGAAAAATGTTTCTTGTATTCCTTAGTCTCTCATCTGAAATTAACAAAGAGGATACCCTAAAGAACTAAAGAATAAAAGTATGCTTTCAAAGCAGCAGTTTTTCCATTACACTAAGAAGTCAACCTAAAGTGCATTTCCATTTCCCATACTTTTAAGTGAGCTTTCCCTTTGTGTGATGTTATCACAGTCGCTTTGTAAAGATAGTGTGACCCCTGTGTAACAAATTAGTTGTCAATCATCTCTTCATTTTCGCTGTATTCTAGGATTTTGGAAAACACGAAACAACAAGTGTTGTCAGGCTAACATGCCAAATTTAACCCATACAATTGTGTAACGTTTTAACGCCAGACGACAATTTTAAAATCTACGAGTCTTTCTCATGGGAAAGGGTGAAGTGTTGAAATTAAAATTTTAGCTAAACAGAGATGAATGAGAAACTCGTGGAGTAAACAAAGGCTAAAAGGAAACTAATATACTTGTATTCAGTCTTAGAACAGGGTCAGTAAACTTCCCATTGAACATAATATTGAATCCTAAACAACTTGTAAGTTAATCATGGGTGCTTAACTTGAGTGGTCTCTCGTCAAGTATTTGGCTGTAACGTTTCCATATATCAGATTGTCGCACCATACTGAAGAGAATTATGACTACCACCATGTTGATCACCAGGGCATTGGGAAGATGCACAGTCTTCTCATACACACACAGACTTCTCATACACACACAGACAGAGACACCTTCTTGGCTTCTACCGCGGGACTGTATTATGTTGAACTTTTTGCTTCTTCAGCACTGTACAGCCACAAGGGAGAAATGCAGATGGAAATAACTGGGAATTCTGAGGAAATATATTTTGCATATTTTTTAATGCTTTATGTAAATTTGTATTTTCAAGTATAAACAGTAGAAAGAAATTTGACAAATTTGGATTTGACAGACATTAATAGAGCCAGTATGCAGTAGAAAATAAAATACCACCTTAAAATATTCTATATAGATCATCAGGTAGTAAAATAAGACATGGTCTGCTTTACCAAATCTTATTTCTTTGACCTGTTCAACTGTTAGTGGGAGCACAGGAAAAGATGGTTGTATTAAAGGCCACCATGAATGTCAGCTGTATTTTCTGTCTATTGCAGGTCTTAAATTATTAAACAATAAGATGATTTCATGCAGGTTCTGTCTAGAACCGATAAAAATAGTTTCTACCTTTTATTAAGTTTTGTTTTGTAAATAAAGAAGAAATGATGTTTTTGCTTAAAAAATAGGTATTTTCTTGAAAGCAACTACTAAATTTTTTGTTGAAAGACCTAATCAATATTTTCAATTACTTTGAAAAATGTGTTATTTCTAATGCATTCAAGTTAAACATATTACATTTAAATTTATAAAATAACTATAATTGAGTAATGAAATATATGCTTCATTCATATAATTTCCCTTCTCATATCATGACAAAATGTCTTGTGAAAATAATTTTTAATGGATGATTTTGCAAATGGAACAAATACTAGTTCAGTTTGGTGGTAACAAATGAATTTTATTTTTAATAATCTAATGATGAATAAGACATGTATTTTAAAACATAAAAGTGTAGGATTTTTATGTTAAAATTTTGGATTGTTTATTTAAATGTATTTTTCTAAATGTTTTATTAAATTTTCAAAGTGTCTACAAATATTATTTTTACTGAGCTTTGTATTCTAATTACATACTGCTGGTCATCAAAAACGCATCACTGCAAAGGACAAAAACTGTAAAGGCCATATTTTATACATCTAACTTATGATATAATTTTGAAGTAATTATAATTACACCACTGCTGAATTTATAACCATTTGTAAAGAAATAAGTGTCTCATGCATGCAACATGGGGTGCACTAACTCTTTGCTGCATGGCTAAATAGAGAGAGGAAGAGATGTTGGTTATATGTTCGGTACATGTCACTGCATGCAGTTTTGACATGCTATCAAAGTCATCTTCTAGCTGTAGATGGTCTGGAAGGTGCTAGTAGTTTTTTGTTCACAGACCATCCAGCATATTCAGTGGGCAATAGATTTGGGAAGGTATGGGCTGGAGAAGAGATGGATGCTGTCTAGTAATTGTTGGATGTGTGCCACATGCAATTATACATACTCCTGTTGCTAAGTGGCTTCAGGGCATCTACAAATGTAAGGGAAAACAGCTACTCTATATCAATCAGACTTAGCAACAATTTGATAAGCCTGACTGACACAAATTAGCAGTTCAGTGTATTGAGAATATATATATACCAGCCACCAGTAAGACTGAAATCCATTGGCACTCTGTATCATAATAACAGATGTCAGAATAGTAAGGCAGTGGATAATGCAGGATTAATTAGATCTGTAAACATAATATTTCCAATCACGGGTGGAATTATGTTGCATATAAATGCAGAATTCACCTGAAGGGCCGATGATGTGCTCTTCAGCTCTTCTTCTGGTTGTTCTAGGTACCAATGCAGCCAGATACAACCATATTGTGCCATCAAGAGCACATTGTAAAAATTCTTTAGTGTTCCAGATAAAATCAACCAAAATGTGAAGAAATAGATTGCAGTGTAAATACCAATTCTTAAACTAGGGTTTGTGATAGTCTATATGATTCAAAGAGCACTGTATACAAAATATCTGTTTAATGATGTGATGAGGCTATTAGGCTTCTTTATGTGAATAAGTTTATCCCTGATTAATCCACCAATTCCATCTAACAGAAATATAGTGCAAAGAATGGACGACTACCTGCAATTTCTCTCATCTTTTTTTTTTTTTTAATACAGTCTCGAAAAGAAGAATGTAATACACAAGAAGAAGAAGGTTTGCCATAAAAGCAGTCTTTCTCCCAACCAACTGAGATTCTTGTATATTAATTTCAAACATTTGCTAGATAGAAAATCACACCTTGGTCAATAACTTTGAGTGACCACATTTTTGGCTGAGTTGTTATAGGGGGTTCATGTTTTTATATCTGACTTAAATGATAAGTGAAGTTTCAGAGAAAATTTATTTGGATAAGGATGTTTTGATTCCCTTCATAAATGCTACATTATTTTAAATTTTATAATTTCACTATACAGCATCTGACTAGATTTAAATTCATGATCTAAAATTCAGAATTGCTGAACCCCTGATGATTCTGAATTTTAGAGTTTGTACTATAGCATTTTCTCAGATGGATAGTCTGTCATCTTGATATATTGTAATTCTGTTATAATAAAGTTAAAAAAACTCATGCTATATATATATATATATTAAAAAAATTTAAAAGTACTGAAGTGAGAACACTGAGACGTAGAAATGTGTAAAAAACTTATGGTGAAGCACGTAGATTGCATATTGAAGCAGAAGAATTTTGTTGCATAGAATGCTAATCCATGATGAATAGGAAACTTGGCTATCTAGGCAGATTAAATTCCATTTTTATTTAATTTCACATTTGTGGTCAAAGTTTACTTGACACTCTAATTGTGCCTGTTTTCCAGAACATTTACATTTTTGAATACTGCTGCAATAGAAAGAGAGCGAAGGAAATAGCATCCAAGCAACACAGTAGTTGAAGCTAAAAGTGTGCATTTATCCAGTATGGAAGAACACCAAGAAAAAGGTTTTGGTTTAGGTTAAAAAAGTTTCACTTCTCAAAATTTTGAGTTCAAATTTCAAATAAGCTACGTCATCAGCTTTACACAAGCTCTGTGGCATAGATTAATCTAGAAATAGTGCAATTCAGAAATGTTATTACTACTTTTAGACTGCAGAAAGGTAATACCCAAATTAAAAACGAGGAATTAAAAAGCTGTTCTTAAATTAAATTATAAAGCTGATGTACATATTTTTTACCTTGCATGTATACATATGTCATAATTTAATGTATAGTCGTGATGGTAGAGTGACAGGAAGGGAAGAAGATGTTGATACCAAACCAAGTTCAGCTAATTACCGTCTTTATTTCTAGGCACATTAGAGTAATTCTTCGTAGATAATATACTTTTTTATCATAAACAATTACTATAATTTTTTATATACACAGGTTAACGAGGGTGATATCATTTTAGATGAACAAGCAGAGCAGCAGGGATATGTTAGCAGTGGCGAAGCTAGGAAAAGAATGGTATAATTTACTCACGAGCGGTATTTATACTGAAGGAGAGGCAATTATAGAGACAAGTTATGATTGGTTAATTTTAGTTTTAGTTTCCTTTTTCAAGCTGTGTTATATAACATGGAAAGATTTGGGAGAACAGATGAATTTAGGTGGAGAACACCAAATCTAGAATAGTTAATTTTGTGGTTGCCAATTATTTTTAAAGCAGCTATCGTATTTCGTTATAACTTACATATCCTTGAAATATGAAATAGTGTTTTGTGCTCTTCTCATTTGAAGAATGGAATATCATTAAAAGTGATGTTGAAGTGCTATTAAGTTCCAGTTACAAAGGCAATGTTTTTTCATCAAGTAAATTAATTTTTAAAATAACTGTCTTTATAAATAATTGTATTAGTTTATGATTTATTGATAGTAATATTTTGCTTAAATCATTTTAAGATGAACGTTAGTAATTTAAAAATTTTATGATTTATTTATAATGTAGTTTTGTGTATTTGAATTTTAAAAAAATACTGAAGTTAATAAAAATTAGGTAAAGAATTTAGAGGATTGTACTTAGCGAAGGTTCCTAATTCTAATATTTTTATTAATTAATATACTAATGTTTAAATGTCTCTGAATTTATATTTTTAAATTTTTGCAGTATTTTAAGAATAAAATTATTGTTTAAAAATTTTAAATTGTATGAATTTCTTTAATGTTTTTAAGGTAAACATTGGCGGCTCTCACCTTATGAAAAAATACGATTTTTTAAATCTTAAGTATTTTTATTTTTTCATATAATAAAATGTGTTTTTAATTTTTTATAATGGAATGATAGAGAAGTTTGAAAAAGGCCAGTTTCCTCTATCCAAGGAATGGAGGCCTTTTATATGGTAACTGCAAATTTGGCATTCATTTTGGCCACTGGTGCAGAATGAATACACCAGTTTGCTTGTTTTGAAATTGTTTCCTCAAATGACAGATGAAACTGGACATTACGCTGAGCTCTGTAGATACGTGCGCTTGTAATTGGCCTGACTCCAATATACCGACAATTCTCCACCTCATTACGTCATCCATACGCTTGTGGCTACTCATTTTACTTGTTACCTTATAAAAATATGGTAACGTAAAGGAATTCTACTGCCGCAATAAAGAGTTTAGATTTGAAAGGGATTAGATGAACTTATAAATGGCAATAAAACAATACTGGGAATTTAGGTGCAATGTTTTTGAGTGTATTTCTGTTTTAATCTGCATTTTAATCTTTTAACTGTATTTTTGTTTGTTTGTGTTAGATATGCTGCGTTAACCATAAGGCCAGTTATTACCGACCAGGAGGGTTGCAGCATGCTCTTATATTACACCAGTTTACTTAGTTAGATAAGCCAATATGATGGATATGTTAATATTTAGAAAAACTTGTGAAGTCTTCAGATTTTATAAAGAATAAGTAAATTTTAAATGTCTTAATAATAGTGAAAAGCATAATTTTAATAAATTATCTCAAATGATGCTGAGTGAAAAGTTTGAAAGTTGTTGTGTCTATGAACGAAGTATACAAAATTTTTATATTTTAAAATGTCTTCCCTAAAATATCATTCTGGAGATTCTAAAATAAAATTTTCCTTTCTTTCTTCTTGTTGTAGGATAATATTTAATTATATTTTGCAGAAATTTAAGACTTGATGATACAAGTTATTTGTCTTAAATTTCGGTCTTAATTTCATATAATGTTGTATTTTTATTAATTAATATGAAAGATTTTTGAAAGAAAAACAGAAAAACTTTGACAATTGTACAATGCTAAAAACCAGTTACCTTTTTCTAAGGAACAGAGGTTTTTTTTATATATTGGGCTTAAGCATCTCCCAACCATTAGCAAGTTGGTACCCTGATTTTGTTGGAGAGGATATGTCTAGTATAAATAACTAATAACTGCATAGTCTCTCTATCTCTTTCATCTGATTGCCTCCCTGCTGACTGCGTGTCGCTCAGCCTCTGCTAGATATTCACCATTATTTAAAATGTAATTGCATATCTAAATTTATGGGGTATGTTTAGCATCTCTATTCTTCTACCAGTTATAAAGACATGTGCTAAGAAATTCGTCATCCAGAAATACAGTACAAAGTCTGAGATCCGGACTCATTTCGACTTCGGCCATTCCAGATTTGGGATTTTTCTGGCGATTAAATCATGAGTTTAAATCTAGTAAAGATGGAATGTAGAAATTATGAAATCATGAAGCATTGATGATCTAAAGGGTAACAAAATTTACAAAAAAAAAAAAGGCTTAATATTTATTTGTTCACTTTATTTTTTTTTATTTTGGGGGGGGAGGGGCCTAATATTTTCTCTTTAAACAGACATAATTTCTCATTCATTTACAAAGTTCCATTGTTCAAGTCCTGTAATTGCTGTGTCGAGAATTCTGACTAACTTGTCAATCAAAATTTTTTCGTTTTCAGTAACCTCTCTCTCACTTTCATCACTATCAGTAGCAGTATTTTCTGGATCTAGAACCACATACAGATTTTGCCATCCATTCATTGATTGATAATTGGGGCATTATCATTGCAATGAAAAATTTCTGTTAGATCATCTCCATTTATTACCACTTTCTCATATTTCTTTAAAAAATCCATTAATTGGAAAATTTAACCTTTGGCTTGTGATATCCGAAAACCTTTGCATTCACGGCTACCTCAAATCAACATTTCATCAACCTGACCATAAAATGTACTAGCTGGTCATAAACTATGTCAAGCATTTTTTAAAGTATCTGAAGACACATCCTCCCACAAACTTGCGATGCTCCGTACACACAGCAGGTTTTAAGCTAAACTATTTCAAAAATTCTTGAATAGTCTTGCCATTATTCAAGAAATTTAAGATGGATTTTAAAAATTCTACTTTATATTTGCATTTCAGCACGCACACTGTTCCGATAACCTAGGCTGAATGATTGATGTACAATTTGGAGGAAAGAATAATATGGATACGTTATCTTTCGCTAAAGTTTGAGCCGAACAGTTGTCTACAGTCAGGAAAATTTTTGCATCAACAGTTAAACCAAACGAATTCTGCCGAGCCTCGGGTATGAAATGCTTTTCAAAAGAATTCACAAAATCTATTTTTAGCATATGGAAAGAAACTTTTGTTAAATTTTTCCTTGTTCATATTTCTTAGCACATTTCACTTAAATCTGTAATCATTGCCAAACGGAATGTCAACATAATAGGTTACCATAATCTTTGTACTAATATAAAAAAATTGTTTGGGCATCGCTACATAAGTCATTACTCAAGTTGTCATGTATTGATAAACGTGGTGATGAAAGCAAAATATAATAAATAATGATTCACCAGGTTTGTATCAGGGATATAAAATATTAGTAGGTGTAATATCAACAATGTTTCTATCTAGAATGTTTCGGTTTGAGATGTATGCCAGGCACATTCACAGCTACAGAGCCAAATTATTGATCACACAAATTTATGCTAAATCATTGCGTCTTCAATAATGAGGTATTTATTTAGTGCTGAAGAAAAATTAAGGATTGGGACTCTCTACATATTTATCTACAGGGGGAAAAATCAAATGCGCATGCGTAAAGCATTTAAAAAAAAACAGTTGTTGGCGGTTTTGAGGTCCGGATTTTAGATCATTCCGGATATTAGATGTCTGGATCTCGGACTTTGTACTGTAAATGATGTTTAACTATCAAGCTGGTTGTGCTTCTACTAAAATTCCATCCGATCCACTACGCCATAATGCCCAGTCATCTACACAGCAGTTTTTTCAGCCATGACTAGAACTTGATTGTTTTGATCTCCCACCCAAAGCAAATATTACATAAATATATATATATGTTGTGTTCTTTCATAAGGCATAATTTAAGGTGTTTATGTGCAACAATGGCAAGTAGGCACAATTCCAATAGTTAATTGTGACAGTCTATTCTGTCATTTTAAATTTGCACACATAATTTGTGTATGTTCTGTTTCATTCTAATCATTTTTGTGCCCATGGCAATCATGCAAGTTTCTGATAGTCCTTCATTGAACTGCAGTTTCAGTAGTTAGCTGTGCTAAAACTCCCATAAATTAAAATCATCAAAATTTTTAATTTATTTAATGAAAGTGATTTATACAGGCATTAAATTTTGCATCCTTATATATACATCCTTTAAAATACTAGGTTTTAAAGAATGTATATACATTTTTTAATTGATTGATTTATTAGTTTTTTGTTATTTATTCACTTGTCTCATTTTTTTCCAGCGTGTTGGAACAAATAGCAAAATTAAATGAGTTTTGAAATCTTGGTTCACAAAAAAAATATCTGAATAAATAGCATCTTTGATGATGAACGGTATCTCAAGTTACAAACACACAAATAGCCAACAAATTATTTCAAAGATGTTTTGTGGTAACTTGACACAGAAGTAACAATCAGGGCTTATTTTCCATTGCTTGGACTCTCTTTAACAAACCAAGGCAGCAAATGGTTTACAGGACCAAATTTTTTATCTGGGGGGAATATGGTTAGACTTTGTTGCAGGCAAAGGACGTAAAGGCCTTTGTCACTGAGGATTTTTTGTTATTGATATTGTGTCTCTAGGAAAGATGATGGGCTTGGATGTTAGCAATAAAGAGGGGAAGAAGGTTCAAGAAGGATCATAAAAATAGGTTCAACGACAAAGAACTGAAGCACCTTCAGAAGCAACAACAAAAGGCATCTGTGGAAGAAGTTTCTTCAGAGGAAGCAGGAGGGAAAAAAGATAAATCTGGTCCTTTGATTCTCAAATTTCGTATAAAAAGGTGTAAAGTTTCATGTGGTGAATTCAACCTGATGAAGCAAGCTAAAGCAAAGCATTTTCAATGACAGTGCCATGTTGTACCTTAGAAACATTTTAAATAACAAATAACATTGGACAAATTTATATCCAAAGTATACTTGAATGATACTAAGTAGGGGAGAAACATAAACGAAGGTGCTCCAGAAAGACAGTTAGCTGATGTTTTTATGGAAGGGAGTAACATCTCTACCTTTTCTCTTTCTCATGACTTCCCTCAATGTCATGCATTCTTCTTAGTGCGGATATAGTTTTAAGATTTATGTCCATTGTTTTTGTTTAGAACTTGTACTGTTGTAAATTTTAACTAAGCAGTCATATGTGATGAACTGATGTTTCACTATAATTCTAAAGTTACTTTGCTTTTTAATATGTGTTTACTATTCTGCTTTTTTATGTCCTTTTTTATATCTTTGAATTAAGTTTTAGAGTGTGTTAAAGTAATATTTTAAGTTCATATTGATATGAAATGAAATTTGTTTTCTTTAAAAAAAGTAAAGTAGAAATATATGAATAAAATACTTATAATGAAAATTGTTATTTCAGGCTCCCACGGAATCAGAAAAGAATTTAAATTTAGTTTCTAAATTTTCTCTCAAGCCCAAACTATTGTCAAACTCCGATCCTTTTTATGGCAACTTCAGTTTTCAGTCTCAGAGCTCTGACATGAAACTTCATCTACAAGATTCTAAAATGATGTTAGATCAGATGAACATGGGCTTAAATCCTTCTCTTTTTGTTGATTCTCAACTGAAAGATGGACTCGTACCTCATAGAAATAGTTCTGTTCCTTTTGGCATTGCTAATGCATGGTGAGATATATATACATGTATTTTTTTTTCTGGTGCTTTAAATCATTTTTTTTAAGCTGTCAATAATTGACTTGATTTAAAAATGTCCATTTGTGCAAAAAAATACCATATATGGCCATTTTTCTGAAATATAAACTTTTATGGAAGTTGGTAGGAGGGATGTGAAATTTATTAGCAGTTTAAACTTTCATCATTTTAGAACTTATATTTATGGCAATCATTGAGGGGTTATATTGATGTAGAGGGATTACATTTTATTTAAAATAAATTGTGTCCAAGAGCATGATTAATACAGAAGTTATCCAAAATAATGAGAACACTTAAAAATATAAAGATCGTAATATGGTTAAGTTCAGAAGTTGTCCAAAATAATAGAAACACTTAAAAGGGTGAACGATTGTACATATAAAAGGTGTAAAAGTACATTTTGCAACTAAAACTGCTTGCAAACTTTTTGAAATACAAGCATGTAGGCTCTGAATGATGATAATAATTATTTTATGCCATTCTTCTATTTGAAACTGCTTCCCGTTTTTGGAAATGCATGAAGATAAAAAGGCCATTGTATTATTGAGGTGGGAATGCAGTGATTTAAGGCTATTATGTCTAGTGATTATGCAGTCCAAAAAAGATGTGTAATTTCACATTCTTGTGCGTAAAACCATAATTGAATAATTTGATTTTGGTCGGTGGAAGCATTTTCATCTTGAGAGATGCAGTTAATCTGTAGAAATCAGAATATCTGCACCATTGAGTAGACATGATCACTTAAAATGTTTATAGAGTCGACAGTATTTAATCTTTCTTAAAATGTGATAATCAGATCAGCTGCAAGTCATGATATAACATGATCATCATATTTTATTGTTAGAAATAGGAATTGTGGATTGTAAGCTTTTACAGGTGTTCTTGACAAAACTTCTTGAGGTGAGAAGTAATGTGAAAGTTGCTTGACTTATCTGAAAACAGGATTTGTTTCCATTGTTCTGCATTTCACATTTTATATTCCTAACACATTTAATATTCCTATATGAGATAGAAGCTCTGCTGTGAATATTATGCTTTTGTAGTTCCTTTTGCACTGTTCATGTCAAAACTGAGTTCTGTAGATGCATATTAAATTCAGCAGTCACTTTTTTTTCCCCCTTTCTTTTCCTCAGAGTCAAATAGAGTAACTTCATTACAGAGTTATAATACGCTGCAACATGATTATAAACTATTAAATATAATAGTTTATAATCATGTTGCAGTGTATTATACTATATATTAATAATCAATTATAATTATTATATTATTCTCACTTAGTTTTCTTTTGGCCAAAGATGTGATGGTATGATATTAATAGTAATCATGTAGTATTCGATCTACCACTTTTAGTTACTAATTTATTTTTTAGATAGTTGGATAGATATAAAATTGGCTGTTGTGTTAATCATTTTTCTCTTTCTACAGGGTGCGTGGTCCTTACAAGTACTTATATTTGAAAATAAAATATAAAAGCTCTTATAGGGTCTTACTTGTTATCGAAAGCACTTATTTTTGTGTTTTTAGTGCTTATTTTTTATTTTATTTATTTATTTTTAACGAACGCACATTTTTCCCCCTGTACCAAAGCCGAAACTAAATAAACAACTTTTCTTCCTTATCTTGGAATGTCAGATAGTGAATCATACTTGCTGAAAAGACTGAAGTTACAAAAGACTTGAATCTTTTAAATAAATCTAATGAAATGTTAAGAACCATTTGTGAAGAACAAACTCTGTTTAGGGAACTGGATTCAGACATTAAGGAAAAGAGACAAAAAAAAGTCAAAAGTAATAATATTTTGACTTTTGACTTTTTTTGTCTCTTTTAATTAGTCAAAATATTATAAATAAATAATATTTTGTCAAATAAGTCATGATATAACATGATCATCATATTTCTAACAACAAAATATGATGATCATGTTATATCATGACTGATATGATGATCATGTTATATCATCATATTTTGTTGTTAGAAATATGATGATCATGTCATAAAAATTTCGACTAATAAGTCAAAATATTATTACTTATTAATAAGTATAAATCTTTTTTTTTGTGCTGTAAAGTACTTTGTCTGACTATAATAAATATGGCTTATTATTATTTATTTTCTGTATTTTGAGCTGAAATTTCATCATTAAATCTTGTAATATAGTTTAGTTTTGCATAGTTTTTTTTTTTTTTGTCATTGTAAACTAGTTCTGTAAATTGAACTGTTATTTAAAACTTTAAAAAATTGTAATTGTTTTCCATGGTTGAGTAATGCTCATTCTCTCTTAAGTACTGAATTTCTCATATTTTAAATTACAAGTCTAATTTTCCTTTTAAGGTTATGCAGTTAGTTGTGTATATATGCTATTAAACAGGTTTTTTCCCCCCTTAAAATGTGTTTGAAAAGTGCTTATAGGAGCTTATTTTTTTAACTGAAATGTGGCTACTAACCCTATCCTACCATTTTATTGCATGTTCAAATTTAAAAATAATGTTTTAGTGGCACCATCTAATAACTAAATAAAAACAGTAGATCTCATACTACATGATTACTAGTATTTGTAGTTATATTAATAACTATTCCATACCTAATATTTTGAATATATGTCTGTTAATAAGAAATAGGAATAAAATATAAATTAGATCCAAGATGATTGCTTCAGGCTTCTTTCCAATACTTCGTTACAGTAGAAGTATATGAAGAGCTTTTTTAAGTGCTGATTAACTGCTGACCTTTGGCATAAATGACATTTTAAAATAAATAAATTAAAAAAGTTATCAGGCAAGAAATTTTGTTTTATATCTAAGTACCTATATTTTCCTTATTTTAATAATTTGGCAACTTTAGTTAAATAAATTTGTATTTTGCAATGCAGTAAAGAAGAGGATGTTCCTGTTAAGAAGGAGTCTGTGTACGACTTTGTCGATTCAGATGATGATAACTTAGTTGTTGATGAAAATCCAACTAACAGCAAAAAACAAAGAGTAGAATATAAAAAGCCAGTTATTTCCCAAGATGCTTCAGAAATTCAACCCGGGGCTCTTAGGCTTCGCTTATCCTGTATGTATTTTGTTTCTGTTCTTAGACTATAGCAGTCTATTAATATTTTGTCACTTATATATATATATATATATATATTATTTGTAGTATTAAGCCCTAAAAATGTGATATGCACTTTTCTCCTGTATTTTGTAGTCAATGGAAAACCTGTAGAAGGTAGTTTCAACTCTAGTGGTTTATTGTCACCACCACCACAAGATGATAGTAATGCAGAAGTACCAAAAAATGCCACTATAGATGATCTTCTTGTTGCAACTGGCTTAGCTGTTGAGACAGAAAGCAGTGTTAGTCTAGATGAGGATGTGTTAACGTAAGTTGAAATGTTCCTTTTATATATAAAAGTAAATGCAGTATTGTAATAACCAACTACTTCAGACTGATTTTGCTTAACGATATACATAATATAAAACTGCCATAAAAGTTGAGATGTTGCTAATTTTACATAAGTAAGGATTTTTGTAAAAAGTCTTTACATGAAGTAAGGCAAAAATGGATTTGTATTGTTCAAATTTTAGCTAAAATGATAAATTTACTAATTTGTAATATAAAGTCTGTACTAATTTGTAACTTTTTTGTTTCAAGAAAGACAGTTTTAGGTTTAGAATGGCATTTATCAAATGCAAATATTGAAGCAATATTAATTTTCATTGTCTGATGCTTCAAACTGCTCCATTCTAAAAATTTATCTTTTATTTAAGTGAAAAGTGTGCTTCCAGTTATCTCACTGGAAATATTATTTTTGAATTTAAAAAAAAAATTTTTTTTTACGTGTTAAAATAGTCTTATTTTTAAGCAGTATTTTTAGAAATATTTATATGGTATGTATATGACTATCTAATTTGCTGTTATCAAATCTTATTATAGGTTTCTTTGTTCACACAGTTCTATCAGAGGAATTTCTGAGGTTGTTTTATGGCATAATATCATAAAATTATTTGATATGAAGCTACAAGAGACTTAAAAATTTTAGTTTAAATGCTTGGAACAAAGTTCATGTGCAGTTCGTAATAAATGTTTTGTATTCATTAATTACGAAGATAATTAGTGAATTATCATAAGTAAGAATCCAGACAAGTGAAATTATCTTACTTTGTAAAAATAATATGCGTATGTATACTCATATTGTGCCATATATTTGTGTGTAAGTATATGTGTTTGTGTCTTTTTCTTTTCATTTTCTTTCATGTCCGTATTACGTAATGTTTTGGGAGGGGGCGGCAGGTTGGATGTTGGGAATTACTCTGTGTGAGCCATGCGCACTGAGGCACACTTTAGTATCCTTGTGACATGATAAATCAATGCTTATTAAACACAGGCATAAGAAGAGTCATTAAAGGAATTTTCCCTCGGTGGGTCATGATGCCCAATCAGTGGCCCTGTTATCTGTTCTTATGTCCTCTTTGCTTGTCTTCTGCTTTTTCTTTTTTTCTGAGGCTGTGATTCAAAATGAGATGCTGTTACCTCCCTTCTGTTCTTTGCTTCGGACGGAGATAAAACTGGCTACACATTTGCCATGCATGGAGACCTGGGTAGTTGACAGCCAAGCAAACAGGGCCAAATCTTTTATTTCCTTCAAATATGGTTTCTAAAATTGCACAAAGGACTGAAAATGAGAATGCCTATCTATCAAGAAAAGCGGAAATGGATGTAGGTCCACCAAGATTCTTTGTTATCAACAATATAATAGGTGACCTTCAGAAAATGTCACCATTTATGATCCACAATACTTGGTCTTACATTGCATCCACAATACATCCACAATACTTGGTCTTCCTTACATTACTTGGTCGTCCCCCTTATCTGAAATAGTATCCTCCTTTGCATACTTTGTCAAGGTCATTGTGGTGTTGCATTCCAAAGCTTTGTGAATAATTTTACTGGTAGCAGCGCAAAGCAAATAATAGCATCTCGGAAGGACATATATATACATCCGGGGCAGTTAATGCATCGCCTGAGCAAGACGTATATATATGCCCGCGGCAGTTAAGAGGTTAATGGCATTAATGAGTATTTGTCATAAATATCCTTTATGGCATGCTATTATATCAGGTATTAATTTAAAATTCTTAGCATTTCAGATGTTCTAAGTGTGAAATTTTAAAGAAATTTCTGTTCTAAAAGCATTTTAAATAATTCTCTAATATCGTAACTGTTTTTTTAAAGCATGCAAATTTATAAAAAAAAGAAGAAAAAATTCTTCAAAATAACAAAAACATGATTAAATTCAGAATTAAAGTTGCCTTAATTAACATTGAAAAAAAATTATGGCTGATATAATTTAAGGGTGCCACATGAATTTACCTCTGGCGTAAAGATGAAAATTGATGCCAAGTTTAAATGAAGAACTGCGAAAGATGTAATTTAAGACTTGCAATCTATCTGTGAAAGAAGAATCTGCATTTCATTTCATAAAAATAAGATTTTTATACCTAAGGGGAGGAGATGCAAATGCGAAGCTGGTTACATCATATAATCCTGTGTAATTTTATCCTTTGAGACATGAAATATGTAATTTAAAATTTATCAGTCAGCCAAATATGATAAGAAGTAAAACTGCTCTTCACTTTTCCTTTTATGACAGTGTGTATATTTGGCCTTCTCATGCATCATAAGCAAGTAATTACATTTATTACTCTTTCAGTGGTGCTCCAACACAACTCGAACCCTCAACCAGAGACGCTGTGCAGGGAATGCTATCTATGAGCAAGGGTGCAATTAGGTTTTCTAGTCAAAGTTATCCATCATCAGTACCCATTCAGTCAGTACAAACTTCCTTACAAACAGAAAACTGTACATCTGATTTATCTCTGCCTCATATGGACAGTTCTCTCGCCAATCTTTCTATTCTTGCCAGAAAATCAAGCCCACCTGTAAGGAATGCTAAAATTACACTTGGCTTGTCAAGGTGTAACAACAACAACGAAGAAGAAGATGACTTTGAAGAGCAGTTAAAACAGTGTCATCAAGACGGAGATTATAGTAAGTTTACCTTCACATGCTTTCACAAGACTTTAATGGATTCTTTATTAATATTACGCATTATGATAATTATTTGCAGTTTTTAAAATATTAATTTTCCTTTTTCCAATTATAGTATTAACTGCTCGTATAGTTTATTTTTAGATTATTTTTTATGAACAAAAGGAATATCTGAACATCGGAAAGATTATTAGATTTTCCTATTGATGCTGCATTCATAATATGTGACTTTGTTAAAATTTTCTGCACACAAGGAAAAGTATTTGTCTTTCAGAATACTTTGGCCTAAAACATGATTTGAATTATATAAATTTATTGTACAATTTACAATCATAGTTGAATCTTCTTTGAGACCATAATAACTTTAAAACTATTATCTCTTTTTGTCTTCTGCATTGCAAGTCGGAAATGCTGTGCTTATTTTTTTATTTCTGCAGAAATTTATTTTTGAGGTAGCAACAAGATATTATTTTTTGCATTTTAGAATAAAAATTTTGTATAATAGCAGCTGTGAACCATAGGGGTGTGTATGAGCCTTTAAATTTGCATTTTAATTTGCTAGCGCCTTGTCTTTCTTTGAAACTACAAAGTTTTACTGCTGAATGTATACATGCCTGTATAATTAATAGTTTTAATTCTGGTGGATTTTCTGAAAACTATTTCAAGACGCATTTATTTGCATTTGATTCCAACATAGCTAGTGTAATGTTAGGCAGAAAGACAGTAACCACATTATAAGCTTCTTAAAAAAAAAATTCTGACATTGTAATTTGGCATTATAACATTTATAATACCAGTTTTCAGAAAGTTTTCAGAAATAATATTCAGAATAAGTTTTCATAAATTTAACATAATGTGTGAATGCTGTTAATTTGGTACAGAAGTTTAGTTTATGAATGGCTTTTCCTATTTGGAGGAACTATCCAACCAACAACAACCAATCCATTTTACATCAGCCAATAAATATAAGGTTTTTTTTTCAACCAATTCCTAAATTTGGAATTTTTAAAAAACTTGGTATTGTTGATCAGTATTCTGGAGGAACCATTGTAACTTATATTTTGTGATTTTTGAAAAGTGTTTTCTGTTATATATTCTGTTTTTGTAAAAAGTAATGCATTTCGTCAGAATTTGATATTTTGTTTTATAGTATAAAGCCCTTTGTTGAAATTTTCATAGCTCATCTGTGTCTAGCAGTCATTGAAATGTAATCGCATTAATTTACAATTACATGCAGAAGTACTTCTAAAAATTGTAAAATAAAATTTAAATTATTTTGACTTAAAATGAAGTTATTTTTACTTCCTTGTACAAAGTAATATCCATTTTGACCTCTCTTGAATCCATTTGAACAATGTTTTTGTGGGACATCTGTACATACAGACAGAATAAAGGACTGTTTTTTGCCAAAACTGATTGTAAAATGGATTCAGAAGAATTTTTCTGTGACATCTGCACGGACTTTTATATGTACGTATCTCGCATAACTCAAAAACAAGTAGCCTATCATTGAAATTTGTGTATGGGACTGCTATAACATGTAGCTGTGCACCTCCCTTTGGCCGCACCAAACTTATACAAAATGTATGTATTTGCCCATTGTGTTATCTAGCTCAGTGTTTTTGTTCTTATATTTTGGTAAATTGGGTATTTTTTGCTTTAAAAGTGATTGAATTATGTTGTTCTTATATTCTGGTTAAGTTTTAGAATAATCAACAATTTAAAAGTTTAAGTGCCGAGTTAAGCTTAACAAGACAGCCATTCGTTTACATTTGAAACTCTTAGTAGAATAGTGAATTAAGTCAATTTTGTGCTCTGAAAATTTTGTCTTCCTGCTTGCTGGCCCAATTTTTGTGCAGAAACTTTCATTTTAATTGCAGAAATTATTTTTTTGGTTGTATTTGATCTTATAGGTTTTTCTGTAATTGACAATTTTTAATGAAGATGCTTTGAGTTTTAATGTATTTTTGCCTTGCCATGAAGTGAGAGCTGGATTGATTGAATGAGAAATATATTTCTAAGGAAATTTGAGGAAATATGTTTAAATGAAGTGCAGCAAAAAATTTATATAATTTAATAGGCCGGACAGGGAATTCGTTTGGTGTCCACATCGGATTTTTCTGTAATTTATCTTAGCACTATATTTTTTCTGAATTGAAATGTTGTAGTTACATCAATAGACTTTTTTCTATATTATTCATTATGTGTTTAGTACAAGATTATTTTTGGCCAACCAGCGAGTGAATAAAAATCAGGTTGACCATCTAATATAATAAAATTATTCAGGTTTAGATGGTCAGGTTGACCATCTAATAAATAAAAGTATATTATACTTTTATTAGATTAAAAGTATTTAGTCTATGTAGGGTACTAGATTTTTGAAAAGAAATGTATTAAATTCTTATTTGATTTTCTTTTGTTCTCTTTGGGGAATTTTGCAATATTGCTGTGTTATCCTAGATGAATATATACAGTGTTGCTAAATTAACACATGTTTAAGAAATACGAGAAGAAAAATGTTGAAACACCTTTCTGTCGTCATCTACGAATTCAAAACCTAATTGCTACAGTTAACAGTCATTAATAACAAGTACATGTTTGTAAGTCTAGCACTTAATGCTACATTAATTTATGACTTATCATACAATTTTTAATTTGATTTTTTAATGCTCTAAAGTAACATTATGAGATTTGTTATTTAATATTCTATCTTTATATATTACATACAAGAACAACAGTGAATGCATTTATTGTTTTTATCAGATTTTTCTAAACTAACTTTTCAGAAGTATTAAAATATGTAGCTGATGAATGTTTTAATTTTCACTTTGCTGAAAGGAATCCATTATTTGAGGGAATGTGTAGTCAATTTCGTAATAAATTCCTATTCATTGTTGCTACTGGAATATTCTTCCAGTGGCTTCTTATAAATGAGGGGGTTGTAATGCAACTAAATGTTAAATTAGAAAACAGAGTGTTCTGCAGTATTTTTTTAAAGGTTTTGTTAAACTTTTCTCTTACAATTCTCTATAGTTACCATGTTACTGTTCTATATTAAGATCTGCATAAATATTTTCATCTATAACATTTAATTTAAAAAATTTTAGGCAAATGACATTATGCCGTGTAAAAACACAGTTTTGCACTTATGTAGATTTAATGTTTCTAAACTTTTTATACAGGATCTTTGAAATTTATATGGTTCAAATTTATGTGCAAAACAAACATATCACAGTTTTCAAATCTTTCTTTTTCTCCTAAATTCATTTTGGAATGGCTGTACTTTGACTATTAGCTGGACTTATTTCTTCAGTGTGTTGTTTTTATTGTTGAATTTAATCAGCATAAGTTCTAAATTTGTTGATGAATGTACATGAACACATAAAAAATAATTATAGACTGTCTGTATTTGATTTTCACACTTTTCATCGTGAATGTGTGAATAGTTATAATTAATTAATTAGAGGATAAGTTATATTTCTCTAGAAGTCTTTCATGAAAACATGCCTGTTAAGGCAGGTAACACTTGCAGGCTTCGCCATAATCAGTTAACCAACAAAGCTTTCTGTGTTACAAACAAGTTAATTGTTTCACTGTTAATTTATTTGTATTACTTATTGTGTAATAACTAACAAAATCCATATTTGCTAACAATTGTACTTTACTCAATTTTTAAAAATTTAGGATTCTTTTCAAACTAAGATCAAGTTATTTAACCTTTTTAAATATTTTGAAGTAAAAAAAATTTTTTTTAATACTTTTTTCCTCTCTCATTCTTAGTATACTTGGGTTTGGATGCTTCAGATGATGAATGTCATGTGTTTAAACCGCGTGGAAGAAGTAGGCGAGATGAACCTTGGAATCCCAAAGGTGAATGTTTGAAAATTAGTTCAGTTTCTAAAGGATAACCTAAAATTAAGTTCTGAATTATATGTTAATCATATTATTTCAGCCAAATTAGTTCCAAACTGTCCAAAACCAGAACGTCCAGTCCGTGAGGGTACTCGCAAAGAAGCCATAGAATGTGGTTTGGCTGCAGCAGCTGCTAAATTAGCAACTATGCCAGTAAGTGTGCTTTCTAAGATAGATCCAGTTCCTTATGATTAAGTATTTATGATGAACCATGATTAAATATTTTATGTTTCCTATTACCATACTCTTAAATTTTTTACTTGATATATTTTTTGCGAATATTTTCACGTTTAATAAATTGTAATAGTTAGTTAACGCCCTCACTGCGACATTGTCATAATTGTCACTTTTAGCATAACGAATAATTTTTCTGTTATTCGTTGTGAGGGGGATGTTGGAATCCACAAAAAATTCAGAAAGTTCTTTTTTCTGGTTTCTTATGTCATATACAGTTGACTTTCCAATGTCATACTCTTTGCATAATTTTGAGATGCATATACCTTTATCCATATTTTGCAGCAATTCCACTTTTTGTTTAATAGACATCGCAACAGCTTTCGCTTTGTAGATCCTGTTGCAGCTCGAGTATAAGAAACTGTTTTCGACATTATCAAAAGTTCAAACTTTAATTTTTATAAAATTGCTGTAATAATCACAGCTTGCAAAAAAAAATAATAATAAGCTGTATCAAATCAGAAAGTTAAGGAACCGTGCAATCTACTATATTAATTGAAATTCCCTGGAATCAGTAAAGTATAATTTTTGCCTAGCTTAATAGTGTCCACTATACATTACTAGCTATGTATCATGAGATTGATGACAAAAGACAGGTTGTTCTGCTGAAATTTGTCTTGCTTCTATCATGCACTGAGACAATTAAGCCTGAGTTATTTATTATACTTAAGTCTATTTCTTGCACATGCTTAAGGCTTATTTGGGTCCTGAATAAATTTCCATGTATACATAAGGCTTATCAAGGGCCAGTGCTAGATATATTTATAGCCTGATGCAGTCTCTGTGAGTCCTAAATTCTGCAACCAAGTGACTCCCTATGTTCTAAATTTTTTATGTTCCTAAATTCTAAAAATTTTGTTGCTCGATCTAAATTCCAAAAATTTTGTCCTTCCTAAATTCTGCTGCCCATTGGGACCATACGAGCTGTGGCGCTGGTTCTGGGTTTATGTAAATAACAAATCAGTTATTCATAGTTCAAAAAGCCCTAAATGTAATCTTTTGGCCTATGAGTATCATTAACAAAATCTATTTTTAGCATATGGAAAGAAGGTTTTTGTTAAATTTTTCCTTCTCAAACAGCAAATGTTAACATACTCTTTGTTATTCACTTACTAATTTAAAAAAAAAAATTCTTTAGGCATCTCTGCATGAATCATTACTTAAGTTGTTGTGTGTTTGATAAACATGCAGTGATGAAAGTCAAATATAATAAATAATGATTCGCCAGGTTGGCATCAGGGATATAAAATATTAGTAAGTGTGATATCAGTGCTGTTTCTATGTAGAATGTTTTGGTTTGAGATGTATGCCAAGCAGATATGCTGCTATGGAATTAAATTATTGATCACTCAAATTTATGCTAAAATGATTGTTTCTTCAATAAGAAGGTATTTTATTTAGTATTGAAGTGAAATTAAGAATTGGAACTGTCCTCGTGTTTTAATATGGGGGGATCAAAGGCACATGTGTAAAGCATACAAAAAAAAAGAAGGTTGCTGTTGGCTTTGAGGTCTGGATTTTAGATCATTCCAGGTATTAGACATCCGGATCTTTTACTTTGTATATAACTCAGCGATTCTGTAATCTCGAAAACAGGTCTGTTTTTCATATCACGTAAAATGTGTTCATACCAAAAATAAGAATTGCTAATATTAAACTAATACTGTCATTAAACTTCTGCAAGCAATTGATGATGTAGTGTTTATCTTAATATAAGAAGGTAGTCACAAACAGTAGCTAAGAAGGTCGTAGTGTTATGCATCACTTAACAGACATTTTTATTTTTATTTGTAAATTTAATAGTATACAGTCAAATCTCGCTATAACAAACTTCAAGGAACCAAAAATTTGGTTCACTATATCCATTATGTCATTAGTGTTGTCACATTTATCGAAAGATGTTAATAGTAACCTTAATTTAATCAAGAATTTTTATAATTACACTGCTGGTCACCGTAAATGCAGCACTCTGAAGGAAGCATGCAAATAGCATGAAATTTACAACATGCATTAGCGAAGGTGAGATATGCAAATGATTATGATTTCAGCACATACGCACATCACGCGCGCCTGTGGCACCACTTCAAAGCGCTATTTAAGGCTTGGAGTTTTCGACGTTTTCAAGTTCGGCAATTGTGTTTTTCTTGTGGTTTTTTTCAAAAAAACGATCAATTATGCCTCCTAGTAAACAGCGACCATCATTTGATGAAGTATCCGAGTTCGACAGAGGAGGGATAGTGGCCTACCGAGAAGGTGGATTATCTTTCAAAGAAATCTGTAATTATGTTAGGCAAAACCAAACACCTGTAATGTGTATATGTGACCGTTGGATGCAGGAGAGTACGACAGACTGACGTGTTTGATCGCATCCACCTCAGTGCACCACTTTACGGGATGACAGGAAAATTATGCGCATGGCAGTGATGGATCGTTCATTCACATCATAAACCATAGCACAGCACGTTCAGTCTGCAACGCATCATCTAGTGTCTTAGCGTACCATTCGACGCCGTTTAAAGCAAATTGGTCTCTCTGCAGGATGTACATTGCTTCATCTACCCTTGACGCAGAACCACAAACGTCTCTGCCACTAATGGTATGATGAAAGAAGGATGTGGACGGCAGAATGGAATGAAATTGTCTTTACTGACGAGTCACGCTTCTGTCTGCAACACCGCGACGGTCGGATTCGAGTCTGGAGACACCGTGGAGAGAGGATGTCGAACAGCTGCGTTATGCACCACCACGGTGGTCCTGCACTGGGTATTATGGTATGTGGTGGTATTGGATATCACTCTTGCACTCCTCTAGTATGCATTGCCGGTACTTTAAACAGCCAGCGCTACATCTCCGAGGTGTTGGAGCCAGTTGTCGTTCCTCAGGGCTTGCCCACAGCTATATTTCAACAGGATAATGTGCGACCACACATGGCATGCATTGTCCAAGGGTACTTCGTCAATCGGCAGATTAAATTGCTTCCCTGGCCGGCTTGCTCTCCGGATCTTTCGCCGATAGAAAACATGTGGTCCATGGCTGCTGAACGATTGACCTAGATTACATCCCAAGCTGCCACACCAGATCAACTTTGGCAACGTGTAGAAACTGCTTGGTCTGCTGTATCCCAAGAATACATCTAAGTCTCTTTGAATCAATGCCAAGGCGTGTGGTAGCGGTGATCTCCAACAATAGCAGCTACTCTGGCTACTGATTCTAGAAGGAACCACACTTCACAGAAGTCTATAAATTTAATCATTTGATACTTTGTCAACATGTCATCTGTTAAATAAATTTTGTTGTGATATCTCTTGTCTTTCTTGGTGTTGCAATTTGGGTGGCCAGCAATGTATTACATACAATTCCCCCCCACGTTGTTGTGGTTGTTCTGCAGTTTCACCATATGTCAGTAATTTTGCATAAATTTTATTTTAGCTAGTTTATTATATCCAATTTTTACACATTTGGAAGCTCATTATAGTCATATCAAAAAAGAACATTATAAGAAATTGGACGGAACTAAAAGTTGTAAGTTTGGCTGTAGCTGAATTTGACTGTATTCTGTATTTATATTTTTAGCTTACATTTTCTCTTTATTAATTTCTTGTAAAAATGTTCTTGATTACTTTCATAGTATCATGTTCTTCGAAAATTTTCATGCATATAAATTTGTATTGGAATCAAAAGTAAATATTGCTACACCATATGGTACAGTGGTCATTTTCAGAGATTTATTGTTATTTGTTGAGCTCAAATTATGCTTGAATTCGTTAGTTCTTGGAGTGCTTTGTGATAATCTACAAACCCTAAACTCGGGTTCACATCTCTTATAGGCATGGATTTTTTTGTAATTATTGAGTCTTTGTGAAATAGGGGCACTTAAAATCTGTCTACCTAGAAGTACTCTTGGAAGCTTTATGGTGGGAAAGGAGGGATATGAGACAAGATATCCCCAAAGTACTTTTAGTTGAAAATAAAACATAGCTGTAACAGATGATCATTTTGTTCTAAAAAGTATTTCTGGTGTTTTGTTAGAATGTCAGGAATCATATTTATTTCATGTTTGAATGATATTTATTTCCCTGTTTAACTGTGATGTCATGCAAAGGCTGACTGTCATGTAAAGTGCTGAAGAATAAATTTGAATCCTATGCAAAGCTGGTTGTCCATTTGCTTGCGTTCTATCCCATTTTTTATATTATGTTGTCAGTTACTTCCCTGCATTGCGTGTTGCTGAGACAGTTGAATGGCTTATGGTTGTAGTTCTAGGAATTGCTGAAATGTGTCAATACTCAGCTGTTAAATTAAGGAGAGAATAAAACATGCAATACTTGCAGTTTCGAATCTTTGAAAAGGAGGTTAGTCATACTGAAATATATTATATTCCACCACCTGATGTTCTTCTTGGAATTCATTGATTAAAATATCTTCAAGAATATTTAAATGACCAGTCTCAGTAATATCACATCCAGAGAATTCTTCATCGTGGGAGAGATGTAATCTGGGACTTCATGCTTTGAAACCATTGGTTTGCGTTTGGGGTGACACAGATTGAATTTTGATTCTTCTATCAAATTCAAATTTTCCAGTTCTTCAGAGGCCAACTGGCAAGTTTGTTTACATATATAATTCTGACTTGTAGTTTTTAGTAAGCAGGGACTTCATTCTTGGTCGACTTGCCATGAATCCAGCTGCATGCTGATATTTTTATACTACAGAAGCATAGAAAATATCTTGCTTTTTTTAACTTATTAACTAATAAGTTTCGTTGCAACATCTTTATAACTAGAAAAGGGTAAACATTCTTTTATCACTAATAAAACTTGCACAAATTAGGAACTAAAAATATGAAAACATACGAGAAATTTTCATGTGGTAAGTACCAATTCATTTAATTTTTTCCTTTTAATTCTGGATAGCAATGATATATCTAGAAAACCTATTAGGTACATGATTTCTTCTTTAAAAATAATATTAATGCACTTTTGTTAAAGTAATTTTAGATTTATTTAATTTGTTTATAATATTTTAATTTCTTTTTATTTTACTGAAGTACTTTCACTTATGCTTAATTTAATTTTATAACTTGCTTTTTCAAAATTGAGCGAAGAAGCAGCCTAAGTTTATCATAAAATTTGTATAAAACTTGGATTTTATTTCAAATTTCATTAAAAGGAAACATTTGCATTTTGCTTAAATAGCATTTTAAATTTAAAAATTATTACCTCTTTTTAGCCACAGAAAAGGCAATATTTAAAGAAAAAGCCAGTCACCAAGAACAAAGTGATAATCCAAGATCAACAAGCAGGTCCATCAAACCCTCTTTGGAATGGCAACAAGCGCCATCTTCCTGTAGAGCCACCAAAAGGTATTTGTAGTAAAATCTTGTTCTCCTTCCCCAGTGGATATAGTTCAATGTGATATGGTACTTTTTAAAAAATATCAATTTAATAATAAACAAAAATTGTTTATTTGAAATTATAATTTTTAAAGTAAATTATGCTTCTAAATGTGTATTCATTAAACACAAAGCAAAACACTTATTTCAACAAAATTGAATGTTATTTTTTTAATAACCTACAGCATATTTCCATCTCAAATAAAGTAAAACAATCTAATTTTTGTAAAAAAATATAGCATCATATACCTAGTAATAATATAAATAATAATTTTCATATATTAAAAAATATATGACAGTTATAT
>KK120124.1:228606-302496 GCA_000611955.2 Stegodyphus mimosarum
CAAAGATTGAAAATGTATTAATTAATCATAATAATTGCCTGATAGTTGCACAAAAGCTGCAAAGTAATAAAATAATAGTTTATTTACTAATGGATTATTTAGTATATAACAATAGATAGTAGAATTTTAGTTGAATGAAGTAACTTATAAGGATTTAAATCTTGAAATTTTTTTTAAAGGAAACATCAAGTAAAAGTCATAAAAAAAGTGAAAACTGAAACTTAATGACAATTAATTAACAAATCAAGTAATTGTCATTGATCGGAAATTGGCTGAGTTTGCAAGCGGAACAAACCAACCCCCGATCAGTTAACAATAGTTAATAAATGCGAAGGTGTTTTGTCTTTTACTCAAGTAAGAATTATAATGCCAAACTGGTATAAGGTTAGTTTAAATCAAGTAGGTAGATTTTAAGTGAGATGAATTTGAGTTAATGTACTATATAGAATTCATTATGAATGTTGCAGTTTTGTTTATAAATTTTATTAATGACGTGAGATATTATTGTAATAATGAGTAGTAGTAATAATTTCTCACTTGAGTAAAGTGTCCCTCTGCATTTATTAATTACAAAACAGTTTTTTACAAAAGCAAAGTATAAACATGTCTAGTATTTTCACACATTAAGCTGCTGAAAAATTATCATGAAGACTAAATTGAAATTCATAATTAAGAAATTTCAAATAATCCATTAAATGTTACAAACAATTTAAAAAATGTTAAAACCAAAACTTTTCAAACAAGCAACAACACCCCGGTTCTAAAGAAAAATGAGCAAAACAGAAGAGGAATTCAATCAACTTCAGTGTCACTTCGTCAGGGGGGAGGAACATTGAAATCTCTCTTGTACAAAAATCCTGAATTTCAATTTAGTCTTTATGGAAAATTAGTTCTAAATTTTGTACTTTATATATATATATATATAAAGTAAAAAGTAAGAAATATATGACACTCGTATCCTAACTAATATTATAAATGCGAATGTGAGTTTGTTTGTTTGTTACACTTTCATGCCTTAATTAGGTAACCGATCATCATGAAATTTTCAATAAATATTTTTGACATATTAGAAAAGATTATAGGCTATAAATGTAACTTATCTGTTGAAACTTAAACTATATAATAGGTTTTATAGCTTAAAATGATTATCGTTATATAAACATTACATGTTGAAAGTTTCATAACGCTAAGTTAAACAGCAAACAACAGTTGTTTGCCCATGCAGGTGAATGCCTTAAACCACACATACATCCAAATCGGATTTAAAAAAATTATGCAGAATAGCGTCTTAGTGACATCAATGTAGATTTCTTCTTATCTCAATGAAGAAGGGCAGTATTTTCTGAAATTTTACGGGGAGTGTAATAAACTTAAAAAACTTTTAAGTAACTTAACTTAAAAGTTTTAACTTAAAAAAAAAGTAATAGTAACTAAATTTTTTTACTTAAAAAGTAAGTAATAGTAACTAAAATTTTATCCTGATTATCCTGGTCAGGCAATAAGAAAAAAATATCAAATTATTTTATTTTCTTTTCAGTAGTCTTTGAAACTTATTTAAGGACATCAACGCAAGCGAAGATGGGTGTGTAAAATACAAAAAAAAAATAAATATATATGAAAGTCTTACTCTTTAATTAACTTTTTTAATTTGGATATTTCCCCCTCCTATCCTTTATATACTGCTGATGAACTTAAACAACCAATATCAAAACTTTTAATTACCCTTAAGAAAATGACAAATCATCGCAACTTTTTCATTTTGAACTAAGTTTTCATCTTGGAATACTTATTTTCTCCTTCTGTTAGACCTGCTAAAGCCTGCTCCTTCAAACATGTTTCAAAACTATAATCCATAGCAGTAGTGCTTCAAGAACAGACATGCAAATAATACCAATTTACCTACATTGGCTCATTAAAATGTTTGTGTAATGAAAAGTAAAAATAAATATTGTGTCTCTTTCAGTAAAATACATGTATAAATTTTTGAATATTTTGTTCAACATTAGTATTTTATATGGTTACTATAATCTGCTGATGGATAGCTTTGTGCAGCTTGGAAAGTAACTCTAGTTTGTATTCTAAAATCCAGGAAATTTTTGTTAGTATTCATTAATTTTATGTGAACAAACTTCGTGTATTGGTTTGTTCACATCTTTGAACAAAGAAAGTGGTTAAAAACAAATCTTCAGCAGCATCTGAAAAGGCCCAAGAATTTAAATTGAACAAGATGATATGCAATGAAAGTAAATAAATAAACTACAGACTTTTGGAAGGTCATGAAAGAAGTAAGGTTTGTTACTTTTAAATGAGTACTTGAATGTTGAAGCAGCTCTGTCCATATTGACAGTTGTAACGTGTCATCATTGCAGCGCAGACAGAAATGGGAAGTTTTAGCAAATTAGAAGATTAGACCATTTTTCTGCAGTATCCATTACCATAGTTATGAGACTCGGCTGGGGGAAAGAGGATGGCCTAATAGTACCTGTTTTATATGCATATAAAATAGATATTATAAGGCCTATTGTGTGTATATATATATATATATATAGAAGAAAAATATGGTATAATATTTGCTGTGTGTAAAAGTATTAGACAATAGCAAATATTATACCATATTTCTTCAAAAGTAAGTTGTTATGTAAGTTGCACCTTTTTTCATGTAAATGTACCTCAAAATGGGGTGCACTTTAGACTCACATTTTTTTTTTTTTTTTTTTTTTTTTTTTTTTTTTTAAGGATTATGTAATAAATGCTTCCTACTCACTTAATAGAATGGGAGTACTTCTGTTGTTACTAACTCAGTGTTGATTAAGGAATACTTGTTAAGTATCTTTTAGCATTTTATTTTATTTATTTATTAGTTATAGGAATAACAAGGTGTGCTATTTTCTCTGTTCATGAGAATAAAATTAAGATATTTGACCTAGACATTAAAAAAATCCAGTAATTAGAGTTCTGCTGTTTATTTCATTTTACCAAATGGTGGAGCAGGAGGAGGATCAAAATAATGAAATATGAGGCATATGAACTAAATTAATTTTTGTAAAATTGCTTTAGTATGAACAGGAAATTGCATTTGTAGGAAAGCATCATATTATGAATATTTATTGATAATAATATAATGAAATATTTATTGATATATCATATTTCTAGAATTTTTTATGGTTTAATGGAAATGCGTTATCATTTTGTGATATATTTAACAAGATTTGTGCAATATATCTGCAGTTTCCTGCGTTGTTAGTCAGTCTATAATGTTAATAGTACTTCATTTTTTCAATATGTTTGTGGGGAAAATATTTGTAGTAATTTTTTTATTTTTTATTTTTTTATTTTTTTTTTTTTTTTTTTTAGAAAAAAAAAAAAAGGTTTTGCCACTGCTAAACAAAGACTTGGGAAAATTCTAAAAATACATAAAATGCTGTATTAAAAGTTGTACATAGATATCTATTCATCAAACCTTATGTTTCTATATGGTTTTGAATTGTAAATACCCTATTGTACATATTCTCCGACACTGCAGTTTATTGATGGAGTTTTCTGTAAGGAAGATATACTTGATCATTTTTTAATCTGGAACTGTGTACATTAATGGTTTGTTTAAATTAGTTGAGTTGAAATATTTTCGCATATATAAATGTTAAGTTGCTGAAAATTTCAACATTATCATTATTAAATGTGTCTAATTTACATATGATGTAATTGCAGTTTAAATCATATTTTTCAGTCCCCCCCCCAGCATAAATGTCTCAGATTAAGTTTTTTATAATTGTCTTCTTATCATAAGATACATTTTCCTTTTTTAATGAAATTTTGAAATTTTCAGCTTTAGTTTAATTTATTGAAGCTCATTTAGCTAATGTAAGAATTTGTTTCTGTTATCGTGAACATTCCTGTGTTTAGTTTTACAAATCCTCATAAAGGAGCATTTGTGACTTTTAATCAAACAAATGTGTTTTTATCTGAAATAAATGTTAAAAAATATGTTTTACATATTTTAATACTCTTAGATTATGAAAGAATTAAAAATATTATTTCAAAAATTTTATAATATTATTGTTAACAATTTAGTCATAGTTTTAGTTTATTTTCCTGTTTATTTTCTTGCATATGATTTGTCATCATGCATATAAAACTTTATAGAAAGGTATTGACGAAGAGATTTTGTATTCAATTATGTCAGTGTGTTGTGTTTTGTCTCCATTTTACCTTGGGGTATTTTGAAAAAACTGTGATACGAACTTTCATAATTAATTTCATTGAAATAGCACAAAACTTCAATGTGCAAATTTGTGAGTACGTTATTTTAACTGCCTGTAAATATGTTTTCATTGTATATGACATGTTTTTGTACATATTTTCTTGTCTTTGATAGAAAAATACAATGATTTTCTTGTACAATTGAAAATTTATTTCTGTACCATTTTGTTAATCATTAAGAAGTTTTGAGAATGAAAATTTTCATTGCTGATTTTTACTGTGGTGTTCATGTACATATAATGCATATAATTTCATATTATGCATTGTAATTACCACTGATGCAGCATTCTACTCAATATACAAAATATTTTCACAATATATATTTTGGTATTTCAAAAGTGTATCACATATATCAACAAAATGTACATTATCATCATATGAATAATTCTTGAAATGTGTGATCAATTAAAATCAAATTTATACTCGGTGTTGTTTGATTTGGTTGTCTTTGAAAAATATATACTTAACTGAAATTTTTAAATATCTTGTACTGTAATTATTAGATGCTGTTTGATTTATTACTTTATGTGTACATATATGTATTTCAAAATGCTATTCACATTCAGAAATTTTTGTCTTTGTGAATTTTTATGTGTGTAGATATACACATTTAATTAAATAAGAAACACTTCATAAATAAACTTTTATGTCCGTACATTAAAAGAAAATTGTATAAATCAGAAAGCCAAATGTTTGGATTAAAATCATTTCCTTGTGTCGGCAGTGAGATCGAGTTTTCAAAATTTAATTTGAAAAATGTTTTCATTTAAATGGATTTGAAAATACTTCATAAATAATTATCTCAGACAAAAATTATTAATGTTATCCTGTGTACCAGAGCAAGTGAATAATAAATCTAATTTTAAAAAATTTAATTACAGTTACCAAAAGTGTTTGGTCTCATCCACTTTCACTACTCGTTAATAACTTTACAGGTAAATTATTTATCATAAATATCATAGTTCTGATCTTTCCCTCAATGGGATACGATAATAAACTGTTTCTTTCTCATTAGCTGTTAAGGGTGTTAATTGAACAATATCCGTTTTTCTGGAATTTTTAAAAACGGTGGAATTGGCCAAAGTGGATGGTGATTTTCTAAGAAGAAATAACTGATAACAAAGTAGTAATTGGTTCTTACGATAACCGTTGCATGGCATTGTGATAGTTTTACATTTTTATTTAAGCTTAATAAAATTTTGCATAATTCACCCTAAACCAGACTAAGAGGAAAATAACTGACCACCTCAGATTTTAAAAAAATACTTCCACTAAATGAAGCCTCTTCACTAAGTAAAGACATTGCCAGGGGCTTCAGCTAGTAAAGGAATACATATTAAAAAGGCTCTAATTTGTTAACAAATTTGCCTTAGAACACAAAAGAAAATTCAAAATCATCCAAAGGAGCTGGAAACTATATGAAATTCATTGTTTGTTGTTATGAAAAGATGGCATAATTAGATCCTTTGAATGAAATTAAATATGCCCATATGGTACACTTAGTTGCAGTGACATCTCAATGTTGCATTTTCTTCACATTACATTTGTTACTGCAGTACAACATCGCAGACATGTCATATTGTGATGTGAATGTCATGTACACATCGCAGCAAACACAAGAAATTTCGCAATCTCCCCCCCAATGACCTTGTAGTAGTTCTTTAATGGGAGGTAGTCTTATGCGCTGACCTTACCCTCCCGATTCATTGTTATGTGTTTCAATAAATATTTCTAAATAAATTATTTTTTATGCTAATAGCTTGCAATTTTAGTTATTTCTTTTTTATTAAAAGTATTGACGTGATAAAGTAAGCGTGTTTTTATTGATGTGAAACTTAGAAATCGTTGAACTATATTCTGTGGTGAATGAATTTACATTCTACCGTATCTACTGTTATCAAAAGAGACAGACTAAAGAGTTTGTTGTCCACATAGCATTTGTTTATCTTAAGAATTTTCGTGACCATTTTTTAGTTTTGTTCCTTATGTTCGCCAAACACATTGTCAGTGCTACATTTTCAGGTAAGCTCTGTTTATTGTATATTGGAGTGAATGATATCAGTAATAATTAATATATAATAAAAGCATGATTTAAATGCTATGAACAAAATAAAGTAATGAACTGACAACTGATTAACTTTTATTTGTATTACAAAGAGTGCAGAAGCATTATCAAAAGTTTACTCTCATTTTTGTCTCCCTGCTTAGAAATTTTAATTTAAGGAGTCCCCCCCCTTTTTATATATATATATATATAATTCACTTTTTTTTCTTTTTAAAGATGTTAAAAGATAATATGAAAAAGGAGTTTATTTTATGCATTTTACTGCAGTACTTTCATCATGTTCTGCTATTTTTTGAAATTATTTAGAAAATAATTACTTACTTCCATGCATGGTACTTAGTGCCGCAAAGTTTTTAATTATTATTACTTTAAAATGCTGAACTTTTCTACGTTTCCTTTTTGTAAATTTCGAAGATTATTTTTTTGATTTATTGTATTAGATCTTTTCTTTCCACAAATTATGTCACACTTTTACATATAATCTATTTGCATTGTTAAAGTAACCCAGTTTCCTTATCAAGAGATTTAGTTAAAGAACAGTATTTTCCATTTTAAGTTAGATTATTTGAATATGGCAAAACACATAAGTGATGCCTTTGTGGAGGACTTTCTAATGGAAACTAGCTCGTATTCACTTTACATATTAAGAAAAGTATGAAAACCAACTATGCAAAAGTATTTGTTACTTGAGAGATTAAGAGACTATAATTGTGGTATTAATTTTTTAAATAGCTATATAAATTATTTAAACGATGACATTATAAACATAAGGAAATTACATTTCATCGTTACTTATATATAAAGGAAATTATAATCTCGCATGTAACAAAAGACTGTAAATTATTATTAATTTGTCTCTAAAAGTACAAGTTACTTCATTTTATAAAGAAACCGGATTTTAAATTGCATTTTAAGAAAATTTAACCTATTGCAGAAAATTTTGTAAATGTAATGAAAATTACTAAAAATTGAAATGTATATTTAAGCCTCACCGATAAACTTTATTGAAATAATAATTTTATCTTAAAGTTATATGTTTCACTTCTTCAAACAAACTATTTTGTTATTGGAACTTTAAAAATTACAGCTAATTGAATTCTCTAACCAAATCACATCTAGTTTTCCTTTAACGTATCACTTGCAGAAATAGACAATGAAAAGATACTGATTTTTGCATTCATATTTAAAAAACTTAGAAAAAGAAATAAATTTAAAAATTTCATTTTGGTAACTTGGAAATTTGCATGTTATAAAACACTGATTAGTCAAAGTGAAGTCTTTGCCACCACCATACAGGAGAAGAAAAACTCATTTTAAGGTAAAATATAACTTCATAGAATACTTTTTATTGGCACAGACCTCAGTTCTTTCTGCATTTAAACAAACAAATAAATTTATTTATAGCAGAAAGCCAATTCCTGGAGAGTCAATCGAAGAATATGAAAACTTCGTATAATTGCGCTGCTTTTTACAAAACAAATATTTCTTTTAATGTAAGAGGCGAAATTTTATATTTTCGTTATTTTTTAATTTTAGCAAAGTTGTAAATTTATTTCTACAAAAGTAAGTAGTGGAATTACTTCTATTTTAAGAAATATAGCCAATTTCATTTTGAACTTGAGTAAATAACAGAAATTAAGTTTTAACTGCGTAGATTATAAAATGAAAGGCATAAACATGTTTTCATACGTACTGTGCTAAAAGTAAATTTTTTAAAAAAATATTTTTATATTAAAAAATTCAAATAATTTATTTCTCTTCAATCAAAAGTATACTAAGGGAAATGTTCTAGTAAAAAAGAAATAAAATCAATACTAAAATATGTATTGATGCCCTTTTGACACTTTACAGTTTGAAATCATTTCTGATTTCAATAAAGAAAATCAAATGAAAACTTTAAAGAAACTTCAGCATCAGAGCTTTGTCATGGGATTTTAATATCCGAAGCTAGTCTCCTAAACATCTTTTATTACCTTCCAAATGCAGTATTTGTAAACTATTACTGGCAAGTACCTGATTATTTTATTTTTTATTTATTTTTTGTCCAAAGGGACTTTGTCTCTGAAGGTTAGGTTAGGTTATTTAATTATGGCAAAGCACACGAGGGCTATCTGCCTAAAGGCAGGGATGCTTTCGTGGAGGACTTTCTAAGGGTGTCTCTGAAGGACTATTGCTTTCGTTTTGCGTTGAATCGCTCTGAATGTCCGTTTCACTTTTCAAATTGTTGCCACGAAATATTATCGCCCTGCATTATATTTAAAGAAAGTAAATAATTAAGAATCAACATAAATGTATGTATGTTTCTCGCATTGTCATAAAACAATGGTTCCTAGAGCCATCCAATTTTTAATGACGTAATTACTGCGAATATGGGCATCTGGAAGCCCTAATTTGATATTGGAATTTGTTTTATTATTGATTTCATATTTTGTAAAAGATTAGCGAATTTTTGAGTAACAAACCCAAGGATTCCAAAGGGAGCCATGGCAACGTTGTGCAGAAAAAAAAAAACATTTTTATCTCCAGTGCGTGAGACTGTGTATCGGAAATTCTAAAGATATGCGGAATTTAAAATTATTTTGTGATATTTCTCTTGCATTGAATTTTATGGTTTAAATGCGAAGAACATGATATTTAATAAATAAAAGGTAACTCACAAAATGTTTAAAAAAAAACGCACCTTTGGACGTAATTTAAAATCTGAAACTTTTTTTTTTTAAGCAATTAAGAAAGAGAGAACTGCAGAACAGAAAACAGTATTAAAAGTTTAACAATTAAAAAAAATATTCTAAGCCAAATAGAATTTTTTTTTAATATTTCTGTTTAGAATGAGGGGCAAAAAGGTGTTAAATTAAGAAATATAGTTATTAATATTATATACACAGTAAAAAAATTCTGTAAGGTTATAAAAAAACTCATGGAAATGGTATGCCATGGGTTATTTGAGTAACAGTAACAGGTGCATTCTTTATAACTTTACAAGGATTATTCCTGTAATGGTTACAGATCTTTCGCTTGTTTTATTACGGCTCTTATGTAAAATCCCAAACGATATATCTGCAATGGTTACAGATTATTGCGTGTAATATTACGGCAAGTAATTATACCAAACGAACATGTTTTTCTTATGTGAAATCCCAACAGATATATCTGTAACCGTTACAGGTTATTTGCTTATATTATTACTAAAAAGAACATATTTTTCATGTAAAATCCCAATAGCTATATCTGTAACCGTTACAAGTTATTTGCTTGTATTATAACATCAGTAGAATGTACTTTTCTCATACAAAATCCCAAATTATGTATCTCTAAAGGTTAGAGATTATTTGCTTCCAATATCACATTATGCAATTATATATGTAGAATATATTTGTAACTGAAATACTTAAGGATATATCTGTAGATAATAGATGTTTTGTCTAAAGTGATGCTTATTGTAACAAAGTATATTGAATCCAGTATTCAATATGTTTGAGTAAAAGAATGGTATATATATATATATCATTCATTCAAGAAGAGAAAGTTGTTTTTTCAACAATTGTTTGTTGGCAATTGTTTTTTCAACACTGACCTGAATTTTCCATTTCAGTAGCCAGGCCTCTAGTGCATGTATGTGATTTTGATGGCGTTGTATGACGGCTAAGAAATGCATTTTGAGCAAGGATCGCTGTGTCGTATATTGTTAGTGTGGTGGGTATATCGTTCACATAATTATTGAAAAGTGTAGGCCCTAGTAGCGACCCCTGAGGGACGCTAGCTGAAACCAGATGTTTAGTGGAGTAAGTGTTAGAATGGTGAATTACAAAGTGTCTATCTGTTAAGTAGGATTTAATTATATGTATAATGTAATCTACAAAGCCGAGATTGTGGATTTTGTATATAAGTGCGTCCATCCAGACACGGTCGAAAGCTTTGGCTATATCCAGGAATAAACCCTAGTATACTTCTTGTAGTGATGTCAAAACCGAATAAGTGATTGTGTGATTCTTGCCTTCTCCAGTCGTCATGATGTGCTCCTTCATTACAATATGTGCTCTTGCATTGCAGTGTTATCTCATGGATGCATCCACAGACTCAAGACTTGACAGTGTTGATGATCCTTGATGTGAAGGATGGATTATCCATGGCATGTTCACAAAAATCATGACATCCTGCAATAGGACGTTTCTTCTGCTCGGGACTCGGCTTCTGTTCAGAATTTGGGGAGACAAACGGTGACATGCTGTACGTTCAATTCTGCCATTAGGATTGTAAGCACTAATTCATGGTTAACCGGCAATGTTGGGAATCATCTTTCGATGATCTACATGAATAATTTTTGGAATGCATTCCACATTTTTGGAAGTGATGTTGGCGGAAAGTCTTCCAGAGCGCTTCTGGACATGCTGAAATTGTTCCTTAAATTCCGTCAGAATTGAATTGCGTTTTAATCTGATATCGAGCAAGCATTCTCGCGAAATTCCCATGCTGATGAAGAGAGAATCACAGTAAAATTTCCCTAGAACGATTGTTAATTAAATAAAACCAAAACAAAGGCTCTTCGCATGACGAATTATTTAATTCCGTTTCTTTTCAGAGCAACTCTTCTCGTACACGTTGAGAAACATAGGTCGCAATACCCAGCTGTATTTTCCAGGTTAACTGAAAATGTGTATGTTGACAACTTAATCGCTGGAGCAGATGAAGAATCAGAAAATATTAAACGCAACGTGGTTTTAACATGCGAAAGTGGAAAACAAACGAAGCGAATTTAAAAAAATCTATGGAATGAAGAAGATTCGACTTCTAATTGTATACATGAAATAGGTCTGATGCATTTATGATAGAAACTGAAGATTTGGTAAGAGATGCCAGAAAGATAGATATCATACCAATTATAAGAGAAGTCTTGAAACTTAAAGAAGTTTCTTTGATTCATCGAGATTTTTAAATCTATATACAATTTTAGTTAGTATTTTATTGCAAGATTAATGGTAGCAAAAGATACTATGATGTATAGGAATACCAGAAAAACTCATAAAGAATCGACGAAGCTCATATGATGAGTTAGGTGACATTTCTAGTTTAAAAATACCAAAACATCAGTTTGCAGGTACTGGGAAAAAGGATATGAAATCGTTATTCTAAAAATGTGACAACATAAACTTCCTTACATCGAAATCATGAAAAAGCACCTTAGAAGTTATCAGTGCTGAGATTGAAAATGGCAGGTACTTTATTACGCTCCTGCTTTTCAAAATACATCCAAAAGAATCTACGGGACATTGATTTAATTGTTTATTTATGGACTGATTCTAGTCAATATTATACTCGATTCGAAGAGATATTAAAAAAAATGAAGCCATTCGTGCAAAACAGAATGAGGGGAATACAGAAGAATTCATGTGTTAAAGAGATATGTTCCTGGTGAAGATAATCCAGCTGACTTGCTAAGTACAGCCTAACATGTTAAAAATCTGACACAGAATAGCATATGGGGGAAATAACCAACGTGATTAGAAGAAATGATGGAAGACGGGTCAAAAATTGGAAGTACGCTCGATGAAGAATATAGGAAATTCCAACAAACAATTAAGAAAAGCATGGAAGTAATCATATCTCACAGAATCTTCCGAAGATTTATTTAAAGTTCAAAATTGAAGCAATTTACATCGAACTTATAAAATTACCGCATGGGCTGCTTATTAATAATGTTAGAAAAGCCTCAAAACTATTCGGATGGTTGGAGACTTCTGAAATTGCAATGACGGAAATTTATTAGATCAAACGTATTCAGACGCTAAATTTCCCAGATGATATACGCACTTAAAGAATTATTAGCAATTATATTCGTAATCAAATTGAAGGTCCCTCCGTTCTTTTGAAGTCAAAAAAATGGCATTATTCGTGTTGGTGGACGATTGCAATATTTAGATCATCGACTAAATTTGTCGATGTTATTATATTGATCTAACTTTTCTTCATAATACCAGATTGTAAAACATTGAGGAATTGCAGACATTTTGGTTTAAAGAGAGAATTATTGGTTATTGAAGGCTTCTAGAAGAAATAAAACTAGTCTGTACAGCTGCAGTTCTCGTAAAATATTTCGTACGAAACATATTATGTAAGATATGATATTCTTCCCACCAGACAGATGTAGAGAAAACTTCCCATTTGGAAACATTGGGTTACTACGCCGACCCATTGTATATCAAAGCTGGGAAAGAATTAGCCAAGACATTACGTTTTATTGTTTATCCCTGCTGTAAGGAGAGTAGTGCATCTGGAAATGATGGCGTACCTGTCAGTTCTTAGTAGCGACAGGAGGTTTGTGCAAAGTAGTCTGTACAAATAATGCCAAAAACCTTCAAAAAGGCAAAGAAAAAATAAATTTCTTGATCCAGAAGATGAAGGATAATCAAGTTCAAGATGAATTCTCTAAATAAGGTGTATATTGGAAATTTAGAGAGCAGCTTGATGGAGAGGTTTTTTTAGACTATGGTTCAGTCTCTGAAAACACTTTTTAAGAAAATCCTAAGTAAATCATTAATCACTGTTATATTCGGTCTTCCTTTTTATTATTACTAAAACATATTTTAAAAATTATGTCCTGAAAAATAAAGGACATAGGGGGAATGAAAACACCCATGCATCCAGTATGTCCGCCTGTTTCGAACATAGGTCGACTTACCAGTGTTCAGTAATTTTTCTAGTTTGCCTTTGGTAGAAATTTTTTCTATGAAATGCTATATTTTTATGTAAGATATTAAAAGAATGCCATATTATGATAACTGTATCAGAAAACACACTTCAGCTCTATGCATACAAATATTTGTGTCGGGTGGAGGGCGCTGTGATCACGAACGATGAAGACAGCAGCTTGGCCGGCTCCGACACTGTTATGAGTGTTTTCCGGAAAAAAGGCCTTAATTAAGTAAAAAGAAATTTTTTTTTAAATTTTCTCCGAAGTGTCTCGCCTTCAAATGTGACAGTTTTTCTCTGCAAAAGGGGTCTCATCCTCCTCGCTGTTCATTCTTCTGCCATCCGAAGGAGAGCAGGACCTTTCAGATAAGTAGCCTTATTTTCTCTAAACTAAATCAAATGTATATTATTGAAGTGCTTTCAAATTCATTTATTTATTATGGTTGTGGGCCTCTGATATTAAATAATAGTTAGAAATTGCTTTAAATCATATGCTTGTTTTTCCTGTAACCTGTAGTGACGCTGTCCTTATCAGTAGGCGCCGTGTGTTAGCATTCCCCATCTGGGCCCCTTTGAGGAATCTCTCGAGACGGGGATTTTGGGCATCGGTGAATGTAAAAGGTTGCAATTTTACTGTTTTCGATTGCAATTTTTTCTTTCAGTTCGCAAATAAAGAAAACAATAAGATTAATTTATATTTCCTTGAATACATCTCTGAGAGTTATGAGCATAAACTAATAAAATGTGCCGCCACTTGTTAGACTAGTACAAATATGTAGTAAACTATGATGGTTAAATTATTAAATAAATATAATGTTTAAAAAATAATTGACCAAAAAAAATTCTGATATTTATTTAATTTTGCTGATGTATGGTGTTATAATCTGATGTTGTTTGCAAAAAAAAAAATGTATAAATATGTTTTAACACTGCAATACTATATGTTACCTTACTTAATATATACTTTTGTTTGGGCACAATCGTATTTAGGACATTTTTCTTACTTCCTTTCCTTTTCTTTCTATAGGCCCTTTTTATTCTTTTTCCTCTCCATTATTTTTGGGCCATTTATTTTTAATTTTATTTTGTCCCATATTTTTTTCCTGGCCTTTAGAACTCGTATAAAATATACGAAGTTCCTTTTTACTCTCCTCTGAAATACGAAATTGCCCATTTTCTATATACCTTTCCTTCGCACCCTAGCTTGATTTTTCGCCCATCGGAGCAGAAAGACTTAGCGGGTGCAAAACAAGACATCTGTCTTCTTTGTCTGTCTGTCTGTCTATTTGTGTCGTTATTCTGGTATTCATGAGATACTGGCAGTGAATAATAACTTATGATTATATAGTAAAAAAAATGTAGCATCTTTAAATACGTGGTAAAATCTTTATATATATATATAAAAGAGCAAGACAATCAGAAAATATTGAGTTGAAGGACCTGTCCAATACTTTAGAAACCTTGGGTCTACTTTTTTAAAAAGTATTTTTCTGATCTTGTTCAAGACCAAACTATTTTATGTTACTTTGAAATAGACACTTCAAAGCCGTTGCCAGCACCTTCATTCGAGATCGTAATTCTCATGGTCTTCGCGTTATTTTTTCTACCTAATCTGAGACTGTAGTTCAAGTCAGGCTCCGTTTGTACGCTTTTTATAAAGCTAAATGCCCTGACTGGAGTGTGGGAAAAGAATTTAGCTATTGAACTTCTTAGCTCCCATTGAAGTGTCTCGTATACAAATGTAGGAAAATAGCACTTCTCTGACTCGAATAGAATCAATATTTTATTCCTTACAACGTTATATGTACTTATTCATAATATTTATTTACATTTTACATGCACATTAAATCGCACAATAGAATACCGACCTCCAGCTCGCATCCAGATGTCACGCTGCTAAGTGATAGAAGTTCGTGAGCTCTTGAATTTATGCTTTTTTATGTTTCTAAGTTTATTTAAATTGTAATGTTAAGTGTTATATGTTAAGTGCAATATATACAAAACAGTGTTATATGTTAAGTGCAATTTAAGTGATATTCTATCTAGTGTGACTTTGTTTTTTATTATAAGTTGAAACTGAAAAAACAGAGTTTTCGTGTTGCCTGTAACTAAGCCTGATTAAGCTTAGTGAGTTTCTTGCTTGAATCCGAGGTTCACTTTCAAAAATGTTTCTGTTAACGTCGCCATTTTCCGTATGCGTTATTTTTGTTGTATTCCACGTTCCAAAGATTGCTGAGTTTATTGATAAAATTTGAAAAACCTCATCATTTTTTATTACACGATTATGGATACACGATTTTAGTGGATTATTGGATGCTTGTTTGGGTGAGTACAAATTTTTAAGCTTGTTCTCCTTTGTAATTCTTTCAAGTTTACTAAGGGCTTTAAGATAACTGATAGGACAGGTGACGTTCGAGAAAGCATGGAGGGTCCTCCAGGATCCATTTTTGCACTTTTCCAACGATATTACCAACTTCCACATGATATGGCCCAACTTAGGACTGTTATGGAATCTGGTAACAGGACCGATGACCATCAGAGAATGATGAACTCTTTGCAGGATGAATTTCTGAAATTACAAGACTTAGTTTTAAGAGATGACGGTATGGCTTTAGTTCATAAGGCGATCGAAAATGTGCAGAAGCTAAATTCTAAAAAAGATTGGCAGGATGTACCCGCTACGAAAAAACGCGCACGTAAACGTGCAAATTCATTTGATGATGAATATCCGCCATTAATGGCCACGAACAAGTTTGATTCCCTACAAGAGAAAAAATTAGATGATAACGCAAAAATGGATCATGATTATGCTATACCTCCGCCAGTTTTCACGCAAACTAAAAAATACGCGGCAAAGATACCGCCGCTGGGGATAACAAAAACAATTAATGTTAAAGAGCTAAGAAAAGATTTAAAAGAAAGGTTTAATGATTGAAAAGATGGAATGCAAAAATGAGGCAATCAACTTCGTAAACAAGCTCAGTTCAGTTGAGGTTTCCGAAAAGTGCAGGAGAAGTTAGAGAATGAATGTATCCCTTTTCATACGTTCGTTTTGAATTCGGACAAAGGCAATAGACTGGTATTGAAAGGATTATCAGTAGACTACGAGCCGGAAGAAATAAAGGATGAAATAGAATCCAAGAACATTCCTGTAATTAAAGTTAAGCCAATCACGCGTATGCGTGACGGAGTCGCAACGTAGTCGCTGATTTTTTACGTGGAAACTCGACATACAGATGAAGGGAAGAAAATCTGGGATATCAGATTTTTATTCGACACGAAAATAACTATTAAATCTTATCGCGGTAGGCCCGGACCGACGCAATGTTTCAATTGCCAGAGGTACGGGCTTAGTCAGACCGCATGTCATAATGAACCTCGTTGTGTAAGATGTACTGAAAAACATAAGTCTACGACTGTCCGTATAAAGATAAGAAAGTATTTGCGGCGCAGTGTATGCTGTGTAATGGCTCTCATCCGGCCTGCAGTGAACTTTGTCCTCGTAAACCGTGGAATTCTCAGCATACACGTGATGAGGGATTCGAAGCTGTTAGCTGATTGGTTGAAAACGAACAACCTGCAATTTCTTCCGAACGGAAGGAAAAAATCGCGCGTCTTTCTTTCAATAGCAAACAGGCAGAAAAGTTGTCCGAAACAGTTGTTCGTGTGAAACAAACGCCGTGTGATACGGGCCTAAGATGTACTGAAAAACATAAGTCTCAGGACTGTCCGTATAAAGATAAGAAAGAATTTGCGGCGCAGTGTGTGCTCTGTATTGGCTCCCATCCGGCCTGCAGTGAACTTTGTCCTCGTAGACCGGGGAATTCTCAGCATACGAAGAAACATACTGAAAATAAAATAATTATACCAAGCGCGATGAAAAATCCCGCCTCAAAAGTTATGGATGAATTGGAAGCAAACGAACTAGAAGCAAGCAACCAAACAAATAGTGAAAGATCATACGCAGCCGTCGCTGCCTCGAATTCTACAACTGCAAAATCGGCAGAGAAAAATAACAGTAAAACGAGATTGAATCCCATAAATCAGGGTTATAATAATGATATTGAAAGTTTTATAGCTTCATTAAGAATTTGTACAATCTGTATTTGAAATATAAGGAATATAAGGCTCACAAATGAGCAAATTGGATATCGGTCCTAGCGGCAATTAAGATGTTTGACAGCAATAATCATGAATAATTACGCCCGTATGCATAGTACACGAAAAGGCAGGCATATTAACTATGCAAAGATTTTCATTGCTATTGGATGCCAGATTAGCACACTCTAGAACGAAGCACTTAGCTCCACCCACTTCAGATAGATGCTAGATGTTACTGCGCCAAGCCGGCAGTCAGAGACGAGACGGAAAGGAGGACGGACGCATGGGATGCCTCTCTGCTCCAGTTCAACCATCGACATTGCTTATCTTAATCGTTAATCGTCTTACTACATCGTTATCTTGCTATTTTCAACGCTATTTTGCTGCTCAACAAAGATATGCCTCACTCTTTCAGTGATGCCTGCTTTCGTATCGCCGCAACGGGACTTACAGCGCATACGTGCAGAAGTATTTCCTGAATTATCATGGATGAAACTTTTACTATTAGGAGCCAGTAAGGATAATTATAGACGAGTAAAGACGTACACCCATTATACGAGTGACGACCTAAGACCTAGAATACCGACTTTTGTTTTTACCGAAGACAAGAAGGTGTTGCCATGCCACTTTAACTAAACTTAATTAGAAACTTGACGGAACTGAAGCGACGCAGAGAAATCAAAGCCAAATCAAGAAACAAATCAGAGAGCAGAGAATGATATTGAAGTTTCTATTTTAAAGTAACAGGTTTCTCCAGTTTAAAATTCATATCGTCAACCCATAATATAATAAACACCGTGATTATACACCATGAATTAACATATAACCCACAGAGATTTCCCTTGAAGAACCTTGACTCCGTGATATATCCTTATTTTTACTCCAATCTGCTAAAAGACGTTTTTTGTGGTGCAACGGTAAAGATGCATGTTTGTTCCCGCGTGTTGAAAATAAATCCCCTTTAAATTTATTTAGTTTGACAATTCGCATTTGTTTTCTCATATTATAAACAATCATGGTATGTATTTTTGAAATGTGTTTTGAAAGTTTGTTGTTTGTTCATTACGTCTTGTCTCACATTTTATAGAGAAATCTTTCGAATAAATTTGTTGATATTTGAATTAAGTGAAAAAAATTGTTTTAGGTTTCTTTATGTGTATTTCATAAAATTAAATTCGTATGATTATTAGGTACTTTCTGACTGTAAGCACCCGTTTCCAATTTGCAGTTGACGTACTTTTGTAAAATAGCATTGTATAAATATTGGTCTAATATTTATCAGATCTGTGTTTTCCTCTAAAATTTCTTGGTTTTTTCACATCTTTTTATCATTAATTTAGGAATAAAACAGTATGCTTGAGCCATGAAACTAACTAGTGTTTTTCCGTCTAAAATTACAATGTGCAGTGCCAGCTAGTCCTTTTGCCAGTCGGTGTGACTTCGGAAGATTTTTGCGATTTGCATATTTTATTAAAATCGTGGTGAACTAAAAATTTAGATTTGATTGGTTTCATTACAATTATTTTAATGGTGTTAATTCCTATATTAGGTGCATTATAATTATTTACTTAACTTCTGAACTAGCAAGGCCATTTTAACGCTTGAACTGGCTGAGAAGTGGCCTGGGAGCCTCGCAAACAAAGGGACCCTACGCTAATCTGTTTATCTTTCATTGGTTTATCCTATGCACCCAGCTCGCCAGTTTGCCGGGGAGGACCCATAATACTGTAAAGGTAGCACTGCTAATTAGCGACATTTGGGCTATGGGGTGATTGGGAAGCTGTGTGATGTCATGTTTGGTCAGGAAGTGCATGGCAGCAAAGGCAATTTGGCTCGGCGCATTGTCATGATGGAGCCTCCATGGTCCTGCGATTGCTGAATGAATGCGGGCAACTAGTTTTTTGACTGAGGTGGGCCGAGTTCAAAAGATTTCGCACCTTCACCAAGTTTTCATCACTTTTTACCATTGTAGGGCATCCTGATCATTGCTCATCTTCAATTTGCTCTTTTCTCTCCTGAACAATTTTTCTACTCAAAAACACTTGATCGATCCATGGCATCACTTCCATAAGCAATCTTGATCATGCCATGGGTCACACTCACAGTTTGACGCAAAACTTCACTGCATAAAGCTGCTGTAATGAACGATTCATTGTGGAGATGAAAGGCTCACGTTAAATTCAATCTACACTTTGTGAAGGTTTGGAGGCGACTGGTGTGCTGGTAGCTATGATCCCCCGCAAGCCAACCAGTGCAGTAACATCCCCCTTCTTCGCCGTGTTTTGGCAGGAAAAAAGTCAGTGCTACTACTTTCCAAACAAACTCTGTATATATATAAAGCTAAATAAATAAATCTGAAAGCTTTCAAATTTTAATATTACTTCCAAAGGGGCATTTTTCATTAATGGTTTTTATTTACGTTGTTTTATTAAATATGTTCTTCACACTTAAACCATAAAATTCAATTCAACAGTATATCACTAAATATTTAAAAGAACATATCTTTAGAATTTCTGTTATACCCGTTTCCCATGCTGGAAATAAAAATGTTTTTCATACAGTGTTGCCATTGCTCGCTGTGAAATCATTGAGTTTCTTAATCAAAAATTCATAAATGCTTTACAAAAGATAAAACAGATAGTAAAACAAATTCCAAATTCAGGTGGAGAGGTACATTATTCAAAATTCGATAGCTCTAGATATCATTGTTTTATCAAAATGTGAGAATCATGCATACATTTATGCAGATTCTTCATTATTTAATTTCTTTAAATATAATACAGGGCAATAACATTTGGTGGCAACAATTTCAAAAGTGAAACAAAGCTTTTAGTGAATCGACGCAAAATGCCAAAAGGAAATTAAAAGCCCTTCTGGGGGAATTGCTTGTTTGGGCTGGGGGGGAATAAATAAATAAAATTAATGGCTTTCAAAATTGATTCAAGAGGATTAAAAAGTAAAATCCTGCACAGTTGCTGCAAGGATAATATTTAAATAGTGTAGCAAATTGTCTTGCATATCTGAAACGATAAGAGAAAATTCAGATATGTTAAAATGTTAAATTGAAGGGGATTTTTTCAGATATGTAAGATGACGAAACATGCTTTTCATGAATTATGATTATATGGAGTGATTTCAATTCTTCTTGATAAATCAGGATCCTTCTATGGAATCAGCAATAATTCTGTTTTTTTTAATTCTTTTACATTTTAATTAACACAAACATTCAATGACACTTTTACATTTTAATTAATCTTTATTAATTCCAATTATTATTATTACCACAACTGTGGACATTAGCTTTCTAAATCGTCATTTGTTACTTCAATAGTATACATTTGTATTCAAAATTTCACTTCAAATTCCCTAGACGATAATTTCTGCTATTTTCTGTATAATTCTGTTGAAATACCTATATGTAGGAAGAGGGAAAGTAAGAAACTTAAAACCAATTCCACAAAGATCCAAAAGAAGTGAAATTTAAAACCAGTAAATTTCCTATAAATATGTAAAATAAACCAAAGTGAAAAGATTTAAAGAAATTGCCCAAAATACAAAAACCACAGAAATAAATACATAAGAAAAGGAATGCAATCAAATCTCATATAACGTTATCAAGAGGAGTACATCAGACTCACTTGAACCCCTCCCTTCTAAAAATCACTGCATTTATTTTATCGAAATTTGTGATGCTATATATGTACATAGAAAAAAATTATGAAATTTAAAACCCATTCTACACAAAGACCCAAAAAAGAGTGAAATTCAATACAAATAAATTTAGAATGGGTATAAATTTCTTAACTTTTTGTCTATAAATTTTCAACAGCATATTGCACTGAAATACTTTGAATAATTCTGTTTTTCATAAAAAACTTTTTGTGATATTATATATATATGTATACATCATTTTGTTAAATATATACTGATTGTTGATAAAAGTTGTACCTCATATTGAAAAATTTTAATTTAAGAATATATAATATATTTGAGTTTTCATTGCAGAATATTGTATATATATATATTTATTGTACAGTATGTAATATTATGTTCATTTCTAAAGTATTCTACATGATATAAGAAAGAAGAAATTAGAATAAAATTTTTGTACTTTTCTGTTATTCACCTGCCATGCCTTGGGGCCCGTGAAAGAGAAGCCGAACATGCTGATACTTAACGATAGCGCTATCTGGGTCCTGCCATGCATTTTGGCAGAACTACTGCCAAAATGCATGGCAAGTCCATAATAGAAATGTACGAAAATTACATATGTATTAGAGCAATTAAATGCAGGTTTTCTTTCACTTTTAAAAATTGTTTTCAGTTTATAAATTCATACAGGGCTTATATCAAAGTGTAAAAATATAAAAGTGTGTAAAAAAATTAAGTGAATTTTTTTATTTTTATATATTTTGAAACTGTATAATTTGTTTTTATTCTTTTCAGGCTCGGAATGCGGAAAAGGCTATGTAAGTATTCTTTAATTTTTGTGATGTTATTATATAATCTTGTGCTGCTATCAGGGGAACATTATTTTATTAAATTATTTATTAAATTTGTTTAATGCATTAAATATAATCTAAAATCAGGGTCTTTTATATCTTCGGCCTTTTACTTTTAATTCAATTTCTTATAAATTATGCATTTTCTGATATACATAGATACAGCTTAATGTGATCACATTTGTCCACCTCAGTTTCGATAACATTAAACAATGAGAAAAAATATGCTTCAAAACAGTCATGGAGTTAAACTATATGAATTATTCATATTATTTCGGAAAAGTATTTGACTAATACTGCGTGCCTAATCTTAATATTTGGAAAGCATCTCTCATTTATTAGAAGAGAACATGTTAATGTAAAGTTTAACCTCTTATCAGTTTTGCTCGAACACCATCCGGGTGCCGTGAAAAGGGACTTTTTTGATTTGCTTGTACACCACTTGGGCAGTGTATTTTCCTACAGCAGTCCACTAATTTTCTTGGGTTTTTCACATTTTTTACTTTGCAGTGTTTCTAATAGCTGTATCTAGTAGTACAAGAGAGATCGGATTGTAAAATCAGTTCAAAGGTTCAGTGTTTTACCGCTTTTCATTAGGCGAAGAAATTTAGTGAGTTTGTTTGCACATGTTCAGTGCATTAGGCTTTTCGAATAGAATTTAATCCAAATTTTGTCATGAAATAAAAGAATGATGGGTGACAGTAAATAACTCATAACAAAATGTAATTCTAATATTGGATCAGATAGTGAATCCAAATTTTCTGTAAATGGTTCTGGTGGTCATGAAAGTACTTTTTTGGAATTCTCTAGTGATGACGAGGAAACGGAAACTTCAGATGGTCTAATTGAGGTTCGGAACTTCTCTGGAATGGATAGTAGTAATCTTCCTCCACCAGCACAGCAATTTCTTTTCACGGTGAATTCACTTCTTTCACATTATTTCCTGTAAAGTGTTTTTTTTTTTCCAGTTTCGCATTTTCATCAGAAAAAAGCCAACCTTTAAGTAAAAATGCCTTCATTTTGCCGTAATTAAAAAATATCTTAAATTAATAAATGCAACACTTGTAACACTTTTGACTGCTGCTTTGAATTCATATAATCGATTAGAATACAAAATTGTAAATAGAAAATATGCTTATTTTTGGTTGTAATATGACAGGAAAAGGGAAACAGTTAAGTTGTGTTGTTAAAATTACAAAAAAAAAAAAAAGCAACCTTTTTTAGTGTAATGTTTTCAGGGACTTTTTTTTTTCTTTTTTAAGAGCAGGAGGAAATAAAAATTGCCCTCTTTTTTTTCCCCTTCTTCTGAAAAAAAAGGGGGGCGGAACTATGTCTCATCACTCTCAAAATCAGTTGTTATTCAAAATGTGCCCCAAACTAAGTTTGCTTTTTTTGCTTAATTTCAAATTGTTGGTTAAAATCAAAATCAAGCTTTTTAATGACTTAATGATGATGATAATTTTTATAATCTATTTTGATCACATTTGGCAACTTTCCTTCAATTAAAAAAAATGCTATAATACTTTAATAATATTAATCAAATTGTGGATCATAATAAGCAATGTATCTGCCATGTTTATGAGTAGAAATAGGCAGGATTTGCCAATTGATAACATTATCCAAATGTTAACATTAACTGCAATCACACTGAGCAAGCAGTATGTACTGTATATATGTTTGTGAGATTATTGAAGTATTGTTTATTTTTTTATTCTTTGACTTCACAAATTGTTCAAAATTTTTACCTAGTAATAATCCCCCTTTTTTATATAATTAATATTTTCACGCATATTTTTAAAGCAAAACTTTGTTTGAAGTACCTAGATGATTTGTACTTTTTCTTTGTTATATCCTAATATCTCTATGCATAAACCCATAGTTAAAAAAATAGCTTTCTAAAGAAAGAGTAGTTAAATATTTTATTGCTTTTGGAATCAGTAGTTAGTAATGAGAAAGCAGTTTTGGTACTTCTTTTTAAAGTGACTACAACATAATCTTTTGATGACATTTAAAATTTGCATATTACAGACTGGGCAATTAAGTTTGGCAACTGTGGCAGCTAAGTATGGTGACCATTTATATTCAGAATTGCAGTTTGCTTTAGTTATATGTGCTAAACTGAGCTGCAATTCTTATATATTTTTTTTTCATAGTTGAGTTTTTGGAAATAGATGCCTTTTTTTTTTTTAAGGTGAAATTGTAATTTAATAAATTTATGTATGTCTGGTTGTTGTTGTTGTGTCTATGATAAAGCTTATTCAAATAGTGCTGTGAGTGAAGATGACAGTCCTGGCAGTCTGCAAAATGTTACACCGTAGAGGTTTGATCCTTTAAACAAAAGCCCGATTTTTAACAATTTAGCAAGGATTGCCAGATAATCAAAAATGCCTGGTATTCTTTTGATGCGGATCTATTTATACCATAATCATAATTTGAGTTTTCAAAATTGAGATATCAGAGTTGAACTAGTAAATTACAGCTTGGTATATGTAGTAACGCTCCCAATAATGAATTTCATGGGACTGGAAGTTTCGTTTGCTGTATCTAGTGGTTTACTGTATGGAAGAATTTCACAAAATAAATAATTGATGAATCATAAAAGTACATTAATTAACATTGTCGCCTCGCAAAAGAAGTAAATAATAACTGTAATATAGAATCTTAAGGTTTAATTACAGTTACTAATTGATTGATTATTTTTATTCTCATAGTTTTCTCAATTTCACCATACCTTAATAATTTTACATGATAAATTACTTAGCATAAAAGTAATGATTCAGACCTTTCTTTCCAGTTTCAGATCTCCTTCTAAAATATACTGGTTATCATAAATTAAGGAAAAATCACAAAATCCATGCTTACTGAAAAAGTTACATGTAGAATTTTATTACCCACAATATACAACACATAGTAAGGTATCAAATAACATAAAAAGAAATTACCAGAATATTATGGTAATATAGAAATTAGCACATGTGTAAAATTAACAAATTGAAGGTGTCAGTTTTCTATACGAAAAGTACCTTCAATATGGAATATGATCACCTCTAGAAGCAATACAGCACATATAGCAATGTGTGATGCTTTCAATTATGCGGTCTATCAGTTCCATAGGAAGCGAGAGCCATTGCTCTTGCAAAGCAGTTGCAAGCGCGGCAAGGGTCTGAGGGGGGCAGATTGAGAGCAACTAAACATCTCCCTAAAGCATCTCAAACGTGCTCGATAGGATTCAAGTTCTGGGATCAAGCTGGTCACTCCATGCGCATAATTGTTTCCTGTATAAGATAATCATCTACGGTGTGACCCTGTGTGGTCTTGCATTGTCGTGCTGTAACAGGAAAGCATCACCTATTGCCCCGGCATATGGACGCACATAAGCATCAAGGATGTCATCTCTATAAACCTGAGCATTCATGGTTCCCCTTGGAAAGACGTGGAGGTCTGTGCGTCCACCCGAAGCGATGCCACCCCAAACACAGACACCGGCTCTTCCATATGCATCTCTTTCACGGATGTTTGATAGATGATAATGGGTTCCAGGTACTCTCCGTATCAAATAATACCTATTATCACTAAACCTGAACTCATCTGTAAAGAGAACAGCCCTCCATTGATCAGGTGTCCAGTGGGCATGTTGCTGTGCTTACTGCAAACGGTCCCTCCTATGGCGTGACGTGAGCGGCACGCAAATGGCTGGTCGCCTCACATACAAACCACCTTCGTGAAGCCTTCTACACATACTTGTCATTGACACCAACCTTCCAGTGGCTGCAGCAAGGGAGGATCTAAGAAGAGTCGAAGTAGCGGTTCTATTCCTGCGTGCACGTAATGTCAAATATCGGTCATCGGCGCTTGTCGTAGTAGTTGGCTGTCCTTGGCTGAACCTCCTAGATGCCAAATCTGTGGTTTAAAATTGCCTCCAAAGTCTATGAACCACAGAAGGACTCACATTTAGCCATCTGGCCATTTCTGTTTGGCTTTGCCCTGCCTCTAGTCTCCCAATGGCTCTCCATCATTGTGCTGCAAGCAAATCATACCTGGAGGTCATTGTTATGAATTGGCTATCTCAGATTTCTGATGTCACTATCACAGTGAAATATGTGGGCTTGCTCTCAAACATGGACTTTTATGCTTCTCGCAGATGACGTATTCTGAGTGCAGCATCATTAATTTGCATATTGCAGTTTTACTCAGCTACTCTTACTTGGTAACAAATTCAAATTTTACACGGTTTGGCTTATTTTTGATGGTGTTATTGCTATTTTTGTGATTTTTCCTTAATTTATGGTAACCAGTGTATTAATTTAAAATTATGAATAATTATTTTATCAGAAAAATAGAGAATTATTAAGAATAATAAAAATATTGAAGAATTTTTCTTTTACGTTTGCTTAAAATCGGAGTCCAAAAATAATTGATAATTTTCTGTTGGTGGGATGCAAATTGGAGAAGAATTTTATGCATGTTTTTGTTCCAAAAGTGGTTAGACTCCCATCATTTTTGGCTCTAACAAACTTATTAATGACAAGCATTGCAGATCTGGCAGCTTCTGTGGTATGATTTGGCATCCTCTGTGCCACTTTTCTTGTGGTGTGTTTCATTAGCATCACAAGAAGAATCAGTGTTAACATTTCTCATTTTAAAATCTATCATAACATCTTCATCAACTCGATCTTTGCATGCAATAATATAATCAATGCATGTTTGAAAAAGCTCCATATCGCATTTTGAAAATATTAAAATGCCATTCTTTAGCCACTTAGTGATAAGCAAATCCTTGTCTTCATCTTCATTGAAAACAGTTTCAGATAGCTGATTCTGTAACCAGTTGCCACTATTTTTCTAACATTAGTACTGCCTCAAGAAATGAAACATTATTATCTGCTTAATTATTGTACTTCTCTAAAATGTCTAAAATGAGTTCTTTTCTGTGATGACACTTCGGGCTCCAGATCATGCTTGCTCCATAGCATAAGAAACAAAATTGCGTTTGATGGCAAGAAAAAAGTCTTAATCATTCCTAAGTTTTCAGTACCTGTATGTGTAATGCTATTATGAGTCCAGAGTAAAATCTTTCACATTTTGGTATAAAATTCCTCAGCTAGTTCTACTCGCTCATACTTTACTATTAGCTTTGTAGGAAGCTGGAATAATTTCATAATTTTTTTAAGTATTTTGTCTTTTGAAATTTTCTAAGCACCTAAAGTCTACAATGCTGAAAACTACGTATATTAGCAAACACAAGAACTATAATTTGAACTCTTAACAGTTTCCTGCCAGTGCATCTTTAGTCTTTAAATTTTGATGTTTAATTTGGCAACATCTTGGAGAACATCCCAGCTTCACTGGCATTGAAAATATTGTTTTCTTTGTGTGAAGGAAAGACATCATCCCAAACATTTTCTTTCAATTTCTTGACATATAATTTTGAAACACTGCTTAATTCTTCTACAATTTTTCCTGAAGAAATTCTATTCTGCCTTTCAAACCTATAAAAGCAGCCATTTGAGCACAAAATATCTTTTCCAACATATGTGGAAAATTTTTTTGGCCTTTATCTGAAATGCTTGGCCATATATTGACAGATAGTGACTTCTTTAAATGGTAAAGTGTTTCAGCAGTGCTCTTTCAACATTTTTATGCATGGCATTTCTGAACTTTTTCCTTGAATGAGTAAAAATTATTGAGCCTCAGTTTTTCATGTGGTCCATCTGTATTCCTTATAGGTCGTGGGTTCGAGTCACACATTCTGCTCTGTTATATTGCTGCTCAAATGGGATAGTGGTTATTGACGCTGAGGGCCTAAGGGCCTGGATTCGAATTCCGGAGAAAGCATGAATGTTTGTAAGCATACAGTATCTTTGCAGCAAAGGAGAACTCAAAATACATGATGAGCCGAAATTTTCTCGAGAGGTTAGTGGTTGGGGAAGAGGATGGAAGGTCCTTGGAGTGCTTGCCCATCTGTTCTATCTCAAAATTCCAAATTGAGGCTGAAGTTTAATAGTTAGATGCAGCTGTATTTCAATCACTCATATGCTGGTCTAGCTTTTACCTGTATCTGTATTCCTTGCAGATATCGATGTGGTTACATCCATTGCAGATAATAGTTTGGTTGTATCCATTCTGTATTTTTTAAATAATGATCACTTTATTTTCAACACAGAATGTTTTACATTTACAACTTGCCATACAGCTAAATTTTTTAATGCTGTAGAAAGTTTTCATGAATATGTATTTTTTGAATAATGATCACTTTATTTTCAATGTAGAATGTTTTACATTTACAACTTGCCGTACAGCTAAATTTTTTAACGCTGTAGAACGTTTTCATGAATACAAAGTGAAAGTCTTAAGTTAAAGAATATGTGAAATTTTGCGGTTTTGGGAAAGAGGAAAGTGGAAGGTAATTTCATCATTACTCTGTCCTGTCCAGTGTCAGATTATCCTAAATCTTCCAAAAGGTCTAAACCAGTGGTTCTCAACCTTTTGACTAATGCGTACCATCTAAACAAAAATTGAAAACCCCTAGTACCACCATTACATTCTACAATGATTATTCTTCAATTTTTCAGTAGAAATATTAAAAATACTTTTCCATTTGCACAGACTATTGGCTGTTTGTATTAAATATGCACACATAAAAAATATTATATTAAAAATTGACTGCCATTTTAATTATCAAAATTTCAGTTATAATACTTTAATTCTAAAATCTAGTGCAAAATTTGGGCCTTTTTAAGAGGGATCAATTTTTTTATGTCTGGTCTTATTTCACTTAGTTTTAAGCATAAATTAGTATCCACTTTAAATTTGATTCTGTATTTATTTTTTAAATATACATGGAAGAATGTCCTTTTTCACACAAATTGGTTGTGAAAAAAGGCAATAGAAATTTAATAGCTTTATTTGAAATTCCTTTAAATCCCCCCTTTTTTTTGTTTCACGCAAAATTAACAAGTGTGTTACTTTTGAAATCTTCAGTTAGGGTTCGATCACATGAAATTTCTATCAGTTGTTCTTTTTCTTCACGAGGTAAAATTTCAGGTATATTTGAAAAAAATGGATTTCTAATCCAATTTTCTTTTCCATAATCCTCGGGAAAATACACTGCTCGACATTGAAAATGCAATACCAAGAAGGAGTTATCAGAAATTTATGCGAATTTTAGAGTAGACGCACATCACTGAGTTATGCGAATGATGTGAAATGCGCAGCTCTCTGACGCATGTGAAGTAAGATATAAGGGAAGGAACATGCAGAATGGGCAATATTCGTGTTGTTATTTCTACCAGATGAATTTTCGAAGAAAGCTGGTTTTTGTCCCGGAGGATACGTGTAATAGGAGAGAATGCTAGACTGCCGTCAACGAAAGCACTTCCAGCAGATAGACGATTTTACGAGGGGTATAGTGATCGGATTGAGAAGGGCGGGTTGGTCCTTACGTCAAATCGCAGCTGATACCCACATGGATGCAAGCAAGTTGCATCGGCTATGGCGAACATGGTTGGAACAAGGGAATGTGGGAAGAAGGAGGGGTGCAGGTGCAGCCAGAGTGACATCAGAACGCATGGATCTGCGCATAATGTTAAAATGATATCTTCAACTGCTAATAATATAAGGTTTTCTCCAATAGTGTGAGCCTGCTCAGTCTTGGCAATTCTTAGGCTTACTAGGTAACTAGCTTCCATATCTTTCATAATTGAAGTAAGAAAACCTTTCATTACTTGTTTACTATTTTTGAACTCCAATAATTTTCTCTAAAAGTATTCTTCAGATTTATCCTTTAAATCAGCATGTTTAGATTCAAGATTATTTTAAGAAATGATGGTTTCATACTTTGATTGGATAATAGTTTACTGCAAACAATACGTTGAGGTTGAGGGTCCATTTCATCTCCATTCTAAGTAAATCCAAGTGATAAGTAATTTATATTTACTGTATAATGTTTATTATATATTTTCTCTAAACATTTTTTCTTTTCTTTTCAATATGCTTAGTGTTAGTAGATGGTCCTGGATCCATCTCGAATCATCACTTTTCTGCTTAGTCAGTCATAGTGATTTTTCTATTTTAAAAAAGTCTAGATTTGTTTTAGTATTTTTCACAAATATTTAAATGCATGCTATATTATGAGTTCTTCCAAAACAAATGACAATATTCTCAAATCCAGTAGAAAAGTAACAAATGCAAACCAACAAGAAGACAAAATACTTGCTGTTAGAGACAGCAAATCGGAGTAAAAAAAATTATTCTCATTGAATATAGAGCAATATGAGCCCAGAAATAGTGGCAGCATAAAGTGCAAACATGCTAATAAATTGATCAACTGTAAGAAGAATTAATGAGATATTATCTTTTTGTAGGATCTTATTTTTAATTATTTTTTCTTATTAAATTCAACATCCATGTCTATTAGTACTTTTAAAAACATCATGTATGACAAATTTTGTTATGTCTACGGCTAAAAGAGTATTTGTGAAAATAAAAACGGGTTATTTTGTTAAAGTCTATGTGCAGCTATTGACCTTGAACGAAGCTCAGATCGCATAAATTTACTAGTTTTAAGGGGAAAAAACTTAAATAGGATGTTGGGGTATTTAATGTTTGAATTTAATAGTTAAAAATACTTTGTTTCTTTGCATACAACCTATTTTTCTCCTGCGTACCACCAGTTGAGAATCATTGTTCTAAACAATTTAAAATTTCCCATTCAGAAGACAGAAGTTGGAATGCATTGGAATACATTTTAAATCCTGAAACAAAATAAGCTGATAAAGATAAAAAATGTCTATTATCTAAAAGATTAATCACTTTATAGCCTAAAGCTCATATGAATCTATTTACTACTACTACTTTCCCCAAATAGTGAAAATTAGAAAATTCCAAACAGACCTTCTGAACCTTCCATGTAACAAGAGGAGTTATATAATCTGCTGCTCTGAACTTGTCTGAAGGGAAGGAACTGGGTTCATGTATATTATATGAACTAGGACAGAGACTGTTAGAATGTAGATTATACAGCTTTGACACTGAAAATTTTTTTGTATGATTTTGAAAGTAATTTTGATTTAATAAATAACTGAAAATATTGAAGTATAAGAAAATTATCCATACTCCCACTGAAAAGTTGTGAAAACGTATTTCTGAGGCAAAGCAATGCGTCACCAAATTAGTTATGTGGTAATCCATGATTTGACCAAAAAGTATTTATGTAACAACCCAGGAATGCACATAGTACATGTCCTTTTTAAATCAGTGTGCAGTTTGGAAGTTATTTGGCAAAAAAACAGATTGCTGTATTCATGGGGAGAGCAACAATGCAAAAAGAGAAAGATTTCTTGGTAAAGGTAAATGTTTTATTACCAATGTTTCTTCCTTTTTTTATTGATTGATTGCTCTTCTGGGGAATTTTTACTGCACCACCATTTTGAAAACGGCTATTGATTTTCACATTTCGGCTTGGTGAAAAAGTAATCACTGGATTCGTGAATGCTTTCCAAGGTCACCAGTGAGTTTGTGACCTTTCAGTGGGGGTGTGGACAAGTAGTTAAAATTAAGGACTATTAGGTAAAGCATTGAAAAATACAGGGTGTTTATAAAGTCCCAGACCCATTTTGATGTTAAATAACTCATAAAATAATAAAGATAGATTAAAATTAATAACATAAAGGATAGACTCAAACGTTTCATGACCCTTGTCAATGAACTTCCACGTGTGCCCCCTTCGTCGCACGGAGAATATCCAGTCGATATTCAATTTCACGCCAGGTACCGGCAAGCATGTCGGCATCCACAGAGGCTATTGTGGTTGTAATTCTGGCTTTTAGGTCATCAATTTTCGACACTCTTCTCCTGTAAACGTTGTCCTTTACAAGGAAAAAGTCCAGCGGCATTATAATAGGTGATCTGGGTGGCCAAGGAATTGGACCTCCTCGCTCAATCCATCTTCCTGTAAATTGGTCATTCAAAGAACTACGAACGATGGTACCCCAATGAGGTGATGCACCATCTTGTTGCAAAAAGACATGTGGCTGAAGCTCTTCTAGTTGTGGAAATACGAAGTTTTCCAACATGTCTAAGTATACGACTGATGAGACCGTCTTTTCTGTGAAAAAGAAAGGCCCAATGACTCGGTTGTGCATTAGTCCACACCGCACATTAACCTTTAGGGAATCCCTTTGTGCCGCACAGTATAGTTGCCAAAAACAAAAGAGAGAAAATGCAATTAATAAGCAGACGATATTTAGAAAAGTACAGATATTTAGACTGGAAAATGAAATTATCTGAAATGAACCACGCGCGCAGACGATATTTACAAACGTAAAGATAAACCTGAAAAGGAAAATATATAAGTTATTCCATCAATAAATGCCATAAGTTTGTTTATATCTTCATTATTTTATGAGTTAATAAACATCAAAATGGGTCTGGGACTTTATAAACACCCTGTAATGTTTGTATTATAATTAATTATTTTACTGCATTTAAATCATTAAAAAAAGTTTGGATATCCTCTGTGCATGTTAATTTTTATTACAACATGCATGTATGTATCGACTGAAATCCCAGAAAATTATTGTAATTCCAGTACGTTAATGAAGTATGCTGTGTATAGGAGTAGCAGATGCTCAGTGTAAAAGGAGGCTTCTTCTACATTCAAGAAATTCTGCCAAAATCAGACTTCCTGACTATATTTATTTTATTTCATTATAAACATTTTAAAGTTTTTTCTTTTGACTTTGCTGATGATTTTTAAGTTCTTTACTAATTGTCCTATTACTTTTAATAAGCTTTTACATAATTTAAGACTTTAATGAGCTTCACGTAAGATTTCCCTATTTAAGATTTCTAATCCTTTGTTTTTTGAAATCTTAACGGTATTCTGCTGTATATGCCAAATTTGCATATAATCAGCAACATTAAAATTTAAGAATAATCAAAATTAATGTGCATAAAAATGTTTAACAATTTTTTAACTTCATTATTCAAATGATCGATTGCTTTGAAATTTTGTATGCAATGCTGAAAATTTGAAAAGCATACTGTGTTATTAAAATTAATTTTACTGCACTTAATTTCATCAGCTTCTTAATCTTTCTGTACATTTTCTTTCAAATCAAAGCATGAAATAAGATCAGATAATTATACTACATTATTATGCTAAGATTTTTTCCCCCTCTTATGTTTATTTTATATATCTGACTAAAACATGCTTTCATTATTCAATAGCTTAAAATTATGCTAGGAATTTTAAAAAGAAGATTTTGAATATCTTTCACATATTTTCACTTTATTTTATCCATACAGGACTACTCTGGCTCGTTTTCGAGCTGCTCAGTTAGCCGAACAAGGTAAAGGACAGCAGGAACGTCGACCATTCTTGGCTTGTGATTGTGATGATTTGAAGTCTGCAGAGAAATGGAGGAAACAGATTATTGGAGAAATATCAAAAAAGGTTGCTCAAATTCAGAATGGTATTGAAATTTTCTTTTTCGTATTTTAATTAAAGTATGTTAAGAATATTAGTTGAAGTTTTACAATATTCAGTGTAAATTTTTAGGTCTAAAAAGGAACTGACATATTTATGATTCTGTTTTATGTGTACACATGCATACATGTAATATTGTTACACACACACACTCATGCAATACAAAGCCTGAAATCTGGACATCCAGTATCCTGAATGATCTAAAATCTGAGACGCAACTTGATGGGGGTGGGATTTTTTTTTTTTTTTTTTTTTTTTTTTAAGAATTTCTTAGCTCAAAAGATTAACTCATTCAGGCCATTAGTCTCAAATACAGTTTTTGCATTGTTTTTCACTTTTCCTTCAAGTCTGTTACCAGTCGGCAAATGTAAGATAAACATCATGCATTTTGCCTTTGTAATATATCTTACATTACATTATGAGAAATTTAATTCATCTGTTACTGATGAGTAGTTTAAGCTATTTAAAATCAACACATGCAGTTCTTTAGAATAGTATTTTTTAACTTTTGAATCTGATTCAATTAAATAAAAATGCACTAAATTCATGATGTATCTAATTTAAAACATTCAATATTTTTATATCATTATGTTATATATTTAATTATTTTTCGAATATGTTATTTCACTTTAATGTGCTGTTTCACTTTTCATTTGAGTCTATTGATATTCAGAAAAACATGAAATGGTATTATTTCGTATTTAATCTGTCTATTATTAATGAATGAACTATTTAAAATCAGTAGATGCAGTTCTTAAGAATATTATTTTTTTACTTTTTAAAATGATTGATAAAACATTAAATATTTTTGTAAATTTCCCATGTTAGCTTAAATGCATTCATCTGATATTTATAAAATGTTTTACTATTCCACCTGTGCTATGTCTACTGATAATCCCTACTGATAAATGATATTAAACTTTGTAGCGTTGTGACCATGGCTAGCTGTAAAGTTGTTAAACAAAACTGGTAAAATTTAACCCAGACAAACTTTAACATTTAACAAAAGAATTTAATTACACATAAACACTACATAAAGAAAGTTACATGACAAAGCTAACAAGAAGTAACACAAAGAAATATTACTCAAATGAAAATAAGAAGTACATGTTTACAGTCCTCTGCCGAAACTCGAACTAACTAGTTCAGGCGTAGGTGTTTTTGAATAGTGTCCGATAGGGTGGCGCTGCAATACATGTGGCTGTTTGCTAGTGTTCATCACAGACTACCGCTCGGGCTCTGATGACGTCCCGGCAAAGAGGCCGTGTTGGATAGTTCAATTTTGCGAGATCAGCCTCTTTTTCTTATGGGAGTCACAGGACCTTGGTCTTTCGATGGAGGCAGTTTATAGGGTCTTAGCATATTGGTATGATAAGTACCTAACACTTGATCAGGAGTAGCAGGATCTGCAATGTCATATGTTGTGGGAGATCTGTTAGTACTCACTAGATACGGACCTTCACGTTTAGGCATAATTTTTTTACTTTTCTTGTGTATGGATTTACTGACTGGATGTATAGTTATCCATACTTTATCACCAGGCTCATAGTAAGTTTGTCTATGTCTTTTATCAAAGTATTCCTTTCTTTTGTCTTGTTTTTGTTCCACACACTCCCTGATTTGAAGTGTCAAACGAGCAAATTCTTTCAGATATGGCGTAATTTCAGCAACAAAGTTGTGTTTTCAATAAGTGCTCTTAAATTGTGATTAACGCCATCCGTCGTCCTAAGCTCTCTTCCAAACTGCAAATAAGCTTTGGTATGACTTGTTGTGTCACATATTGCTGTATTCATGGCAAAATGAATCATGGGCAGTTTTTCTTCCCAAGTATCATGAGCATCACCGACTAGTATGGCTAGTTTGGGTTTTAAATCTCTGTTCTTTCGCTCGAAGGGATTCGCTTGAGGGTGATAAACAGGAATGAGTTCTTGTTTAATAGCAAGAAAGTTACAGGTTTGCTGCATTACCGCACTAACACATTGTGTGCCATTATCACTAATCAACCTTCTGGGTAAACCGTAACGTAAAAAAACTTCTTCAATTAAGATTTTTGCACAATTTTTCGCAGTAGCTTCTTCCAAGGCGAAGAGCTCTATCCATCTCGTACTGGTGTCTTCAATAAGAAAAATCCATTTGTTCCCAGTTGGGGTTTCTGGAAGTGGGCCAAAAAGGTCTATAGTAAGTGTTTCAAACCTCTGTGCATACACAGGTGTTCTAAGTAATCCAGCAGGTTTCTGGTTATTTGGTTTATACTGATTGTACTCAGCACAATTTTTCACGTATTCTGAGATATACTTTCTCATACCAGGAAAGTAATATCTGGAGGCAATCTTATGGTACGTGTCCTGCAGTGGGGGAATTGTGATACTTCTGTAGGACTCGTTCTCGCTCTTGACAAGGGACAACTAACTGAGCCTCTTCGGAGTCTGTGTCGGGAGAGTATCGATACAAAACTCCTTGATTCATGAGATATCCTCTACTGGTCCAATTTACATAATTTTCATCTTTTTTGCCACTCTCAAAACATTCTACAATCTTCCTTACATCTTCATCTTTCATTTTTTCCTCATGAATGTCTTTAGATTTCCAGGATGATAAATCTATAGATACAGTATTTAAATCACAAACAAAGTCATTACTTGCATAAGATGGTCTAGAAAGAAGATCTGCTAAAATATTGGATTTTCCTGGAGTGTAGACAATTTTTGGATGATATGACTGGATTTGAAGGGCCCATCGAGCCAAATGACCAGATGGTGATTTATTACTTGTTAGCCATTTAAGAGGTTGGTGGTCAGATGAAATTATTTTTTCTTGGTTTTCTATATAACCGCGGAACTTCTCAAAGGCCCAAACTACTGCAAGAGCTTCTCTTTCGGTAGTTGAATAATTTCTTTCTGCTGAGCTTAGCAATCGACTTGCATACTCAATCACACGCTCCTCTGGGCCTTCTCTGTGGATAAGGACTGTTCCTAAAGCATAATTACTGGCATCTGTCTTAATAATGAATGGCTTAGTTCCGTCAGGTTGAGATAACACAGGCGGTGAAATCAACCTTTTTTTCAACTCTTCAAATGCTTTTTGTTCGGTTTCACTCCATGTCGACTGTTTATTCTTTTTGGTTAAGTCACTCAGGGGTCTAGCAACTTCTGAAAAATTAGGGACATATCTTTGGAACCAGGAACACGTCTGTAGAAAAGACTGAACTTCCTTTAAGCATGTTGGTTTAGGAATTTTCTGAATGGAAGATACTTTCTCGGCATCTACTTCTATACTGTCTTCTGTAATCCAATGACCTAAATACTTTACTCTGTCACAAGCAAAATAGCATTTGCTCCTGTTAGCATTTAGTTTAAACACAGAAAGTCTTTCAAACACTTTCCTCAAATCTGAAAAATGTTATCAAATGTTTCTGATAACACTATGATATCGAGATATGACGAGGCAAAAACATCTTTTAATCCTTATCTAAATTTATCAATAAGTCATTGAAAAGTTGCAGGGGCATTTCGCAACCCAAATGGCATTCGCAAAAACTTGAAAGTACCAAATGGACACACAAAGGCAGTTTTCTCTTGATCTGCTTTATGAACTTGATGATAATCTGCTCTTAGGTCAATCGTAGACATTTACTTCGTTGATTTGGCTTCAGTTAGCAAATCATCCATTCTTGGTAATAAATAGGTATCTGGAACGGTTTGGGAATTTAATTTTCGATAATCTATACACAGCCTGATTGAACCATTAGGTTTAGGGACCAACACAACAGGACTCGCATAGGGGGATTCGTATTCCTCAATGATACCCTGAGCTAGTAAGGAATCTAGCTGCTTTTTTAACAACTCTTTCTTCGCGGTTGTCATTCTATATGGTGGTTCAGCAACAGGTACATTATTTCCGGTCTGGATTCTGTGCTCAATATAAGGAGTAGGGTCTTCCCCTGGCTGAAAGCTGGTTTTATACTCTTCTAACAATGCATTTAATTTCTTCTGTTGTTCTCTCGTCAAATGTTTCCCTTCATCATCTCTCAACTTCACATATTTGATTGCTTCCGGTATTGCAACAGGAGTGTTAGCAGACGTTTTTGTTTATGGAGATGTTACTTTCAGAGATGTTAGAACGTTTGGAGTCTCTTTAGTTTCAGATGAGTCTTTGTAAAAGGGATACTGCTTCAGTGGATTTTCACTAAAATACCAAGTGCCATTCTGGATGTTAAGCACTATTCCCACAGCCTGTAGAAAATCAGTTCCAAGTAACGTCCTGTTACCTTTTGCTTTTGGCAAAGCAATAAATTTCATATGAGCTATCTTTCCTTCAATATTAAGATTTACCGTCGTAGTCAAATCCTGAACATTTCTTTCCTTGCCATCAGCTAGTACCATTGTAATATTTGTTGTTTTAAATCCAAATCCCCAGTCTCGTAACAATTTATAAAATCTTTCTCCTGCAATAGAATTTGATGCTTCTGTATGAGTGCAAAATGCTGCTTTTTCTCCACAAACAGTTAAAAAAATGGAACTGGACAGTAGATTGGATGATTCAACTGCATACAATTTTACACAATTGATGACAGTTTTAATTTCTTCTTTTAACTTATTACACTTAGGACACTTTGACTGTATGAAACCGGGACATCCACAACCATAGCAATGAACAGAAGTTTTCCTTTCTTGTCTAGAATTAGTAAATTTAGAATTATCAATGTTTGTATTTTTAATCTGGTTAACGTTTTTAGGATTACTAGTTTTAGATTTACCTTCTGGAACAAATTTAATATTTTCTTTATAATATGGTTTCTTTGCATTGGGAGGTGCATTTTTCTTCATGTTAAATCTTACATTTTCATAATAATCGAGCTTTTCTGCGAGCTCCAACGGATTGTTCATTTCTGATAAACTGTCCACAAAATGTTCTCTTACCTCGGGAGGTGTTCTTTTCTTTATTTGATCTGCAATGATCAAGTTTTGTTGCTGCTTGAAACTAGAGATATTCAATTCTTTAATCCATCCTTCAAAATAAGATTTCAATTCAAAAGCAAAGTCCTTCCATGTAATTTCTGCAGATTTTCTATGCTGAGAAAACGTTTGTTGAAACCTATCAGCTGTGAGTCTATATCGCTTCAAAAGCATAGCTTTTACTTTTGCATAATCTTTAGAATCCTCTTCGTTTTCTCTAACAACTAATTTATTTATTTCAGACGGTAATGATCCAACCAAGTATGGGATCCAATCAGTTTCCGGTATATTTATAAACTTCAATTAAACATGGTCAGATAAAGTCCTATCTCATCTTCCTTTGAGTTAAACTTTGGAAGAATGCGATTCAAATCAAACTTAGGCTGATCAACTTGAGAAACAGACTCCGTAGGCATATTCTTATTAACTTCAAGTTGGAATTTAAACTTTTCTAATTCAATCTTAGCATTCCTTGACTAACTTTACTTAACATGTTACTTAACATATTTTTTGTAAGTTCTTCATCATAGGTTTTAGAACTCATTATCATATCTCGCAAATGCACAACTTTTAAGTTATCTGCAACTTGTAATCCAACCTCTAAAGCTAATAATTTTAAGGTCCTCTTTGCGGCCTTTGCCTAAATACGGCATCTCAAAGGGGATTTATGTTAAGTTTTTTTTTTCTTTAAATAGTTGAAAAGGTCTCTAATCTAATTTAATATTGTTCACTGGCAGAAATTATAAGAATATTGAAACTATTAAAATTTACTATACCCTTTTGATTTCAAATATAATATCTTCATTAACAACTTAGAACAATAAAGAAATATTAATATTTCTTAAATATATTTTGAACGCAAAGTGCACAATAACAACACCTTTGCAATCAGAAGTTTCTTAAACAGAATTGCTTTTGTATACATATACATACATACATGTTGAGAAATCAGAAATAATTTCAACACTAATTATTTAAAATGCAATACAGTATGGCGGAATATAAAAGAATAAAATTGGAATATAAAAGAATAAAATTCGATCCTTAGCATTAATTATATGTAAGCTTAAGCAATGAGGGTTTTATTTAATAGCAATTGAATATACTTTCAAAAATTCCACATAAGCAATAACAAAATTCACAGAATTCTAATCATATATACACACTTTATAAAATTTTTTTTTATTATTATTTATTTACCAAACTAGCTTTATTGAGTTCCTACAATCATTAATCTTTCACTCTTAAAATAATAAACATGAAAGCAGATTAATATGACACAAATTCTAAATAAGAGTTATTATAAATAAAAAGGAAAATAGCAATGCATTTTGCAGTAACAGACACTGCTTATCTCAATAAATTATTCATTATGATAAACATACTCTCTCTAATTCAGGTTATGAATCATGCTATAGAATTGAGTGATTCTTTTTGTTCAAGGACAAACCTTCATTTCGCAACAACCTCTCAGATGGAATAAAATACCGAACCACTTATCACACAAGCATCAAGCTTTAAACACTTATAAACAATACTAATGGAAATATAAAATCATTTCTACAAATTTTAATAATATTAACAAAGAATTACTTTTGCTCTTTAAAAAAAAAAAAATACAGATCTACAATATAATTGAAGATACATATTTTATTTTCTCATAACTGAAATATCAGGAGTTGCAATAATATAATTTAACACCTTCTAACTTCCGAATGATCAAAATACAATCTCAGTTAAGTATTTTTTTTCGTGAATGCTTAATCATTTATAAAATAAAACAGACTTTCACTCTATGTTAAACCATCACAATGAATGAAATTTTACACAAAATAAATCTCCTACCTACTGTGTAACTGCTTTATACAAAAACCAAATACACTGGATTAATCCTTCATATTTCGAAATGGCTATTTGAAATTGTTCATATCACCAGAAAAGCTAGAAGAAAAAACTGAGCTCAAATCTCAGCAAGAGTATGGCTTTTATTTTAGAATAATTTAAAATTTCGAAGCCCACCGTTGGGCAGCCATTTTCTTTTATGTAGCATTGTGACCACAGCTAGCTGTAAAGTTGTTAAACAAAACTGGTAAAATTTAACCCAGACAAACTTTAACACTTAACAAAAGAATTTAATTACACACAAACGCTACATAAAGAAAGTTACACGACAAAGTTAACAAGAAGTAACACAAAGAAATATTACTCAAATGAAAATAAGAAGTACATGTTTACAGTCCTTTGCCAAAACTCGAACTAGGCGTAGGTGTTTTTGAATAGTGTCCGATAGGGTGGCGCTGTAATACATGGGGCTGTTTGCTAGCGTTCGTTACAACTTTAAAAAAAGGTAACATATTGATTAAATTAACTCCTTCTGAGTGATTTTAAAACCTGAGCCCCTTCATAATTTTTTTACCTCTTGTTTTTTGTTTCTGATATGTTTTATGCATATGCATTTAATATTTTTTCATAATAAAACATGGAGAGTCCTGATTCCTAATTTCAACAAAAATATCAAATAATAATAATAAAAAAAATAAATTAAAAAAAATTCCTCAAATAAAATATTGAAGAAACAGTCATTTATTAGCATAATCTATGCAATCAATAATTTGGCTCTGTAGCCCCCTTTTTACTTGGAATACATTTCAAACTAAAACATTCTGCATTAAAAGATCATTGATTTTATACTTGGTGAATAATTTATCTCCCTTTCACTGACCTGGCAAATCATTATTTATTATTTTTTGTTTTCATCATCGCATGACTGTCAACACACAGCAGTTTGAGGAATGACTCATGCAGCGACATTTTTTTTTAAATGTTAGTAACTGAATATCAAAGCAACCTCTTAAGTTGGCATTATACTTGGCGATGATTACAGACGTTGGCTAATTGTGCTGTGAAGTGGTGAGTGTGATAATGAGAAATCTAACAGAAATTTCTTTCCATATGCAAAAAAATAAATTTTATGAATAATACTCGTAGGCCAAAAGATTACATTTAGTGCTGTTTGAATTGAGAATAACCAATTTGTTATTAAGATAAGTGCAGGACAAATGCCAAAGTTGGTGTGGCCATATCGGGAGGCAGGATTTAGGGGAGGCAAAATGCAAAAATTTAAGAGAAGTTAAGAGAGAAATTAAGAGAAGTACTGAACAACAAAATTAAGGGATTTGAAAATCTTTAGAATTTAGGGAAGGCATAGGGATGCAAAATTTTTAGAATTTCGGGAGATGTTTGGCAGCAGAATTTAGGACAAGCTGAGATTGCACCAGACTGGAAAATGGGTAGTGCTGGCCTTGGGTATGTGCAGAGCCATATTTAGATTTGATAAGGCCTAAGCCATTTGAGGTATGGGTCGCTTTATATGTCTGTTATACTATATTTATACAATATTGCAATTTTTTTAGGGGGGGGGGAGGCCTAAGCCATAGCTTGTGTACATTATACGTAAATTCTGCACTGAGTATGCGGAAACTATATGTAGGAATTTATTAAATCGGTTCTCAGATAAGCATATGCTGGAACTAGGTCTAAGTATGATAAAAAATTAAATTAACGTAATTCAGGTTTAACTTGATCAGCATGCAGTAGAAGCAAGACAAAATTTAGCAGAATAACATGTCTTTAGTTGTAAATCTCATGATACATCATTCAGTATTGGATAGTAAATGCTAGTTGAGCTTTAATGATGAACGCCACAAATTTGAAGGGTGTTCAGATGTCATAAACAAAAAGCAAAATTTTCCAGTTAGTGGAATTGTGGAGAAATAAATGAATAGAAGTTTTTCATTGTGATGACAGTGCCCCAATTATTAATCAACTAACAAATGATGAAATCTAGTATTCTAAATCCAGAAAATATCACTACTGAAAGTGAAGGTAGTGACAGAAAGGTTGCTGAGAACAAAAAATATTTAACTGACAGTTTAACTGGAATTCCCAACATCGTAATTACAGGACTTGAACAATAGAACTTTGTAACTGAATAAGAAATTATGTCTGTCTATAGAATTAAAGACAAAATATTCACTTGAAAAAGTATGAAATGTTTCAGATTTTAAATTACGACCAAAGCGGCCTTTTTTAACATTTTATGTGTTACCTTTATTTATTAAATATCATGTTCTTCGCACTTAAAGCATAAAATTCAGTTCAACAGCAATATTGCAAAATAATTTTAAAATGAGCATATCTTTAGAATTTCCGATACATAGTTCTGTGAGCTGGAGATAAAAAGTTTTTTTTCCCCCGTAGAGTGTTCAGTTTGCATTAAAGAAATGTTTAATGAACAAAACAAATGAATATTAAGCTTTTATTTATATTTTTAAATTTTGATTTGATTTTTTAAAATTTCGATTTTGATTCATAAATCAAAATGGTTGATTCATTTTCTGAATGATTTTGAAATCAAATCAAATTTCATATTTTTAATTTTATAATGTCTACATATCTTATTTGATTTAAACTGATGATATATATGGATAAATCCCAAATCCAGAATCTGTGAAGTCCCAACAAGTCCAGATCTTGGACTTTGTACTGTATGTACACTGTGTCAAGTTATTACCCAGACTTTATTTTTGCATAGACATATTCTAAAAATATTTTAAATGATGCAAAGATTAATGTTTGGAATTTTTAAATTTAAAGAAATTATTGATGTAAAAATTACAAAATCTAACTTTTTACATGTTCCTTTGGTCTCTATACTTATATTTAGAAAAATTTTGTACTTGCTATAAAAAACAAAACAAAAAATTTGACTTCCGTACAACAAAAATTGACTTAGATATTTGATATAGAATTTGGGAATCATGCAGGGGTTGTACACAAATTGAAGAGTGAAATGTTTGCATTTGCACATAACTAAAAATAAAATATTGTGTAGAAAAGTTTTCTGATATTAAGGGCAGCATGATGAGCATTTCAATGTGGATTTTTATGAAAAATAATGAACAATATAATCCCCCCCCAAAAAAAAATTTCACTGATTTTTATCGAATTCATGTTGAAAGCATTGGCAGGCTTTTAGTATTGGCACATAACCAATTGTTATTAATAGAATACAAAGTCCAAGATCTGGAATCATTGGAACTTTGGCGATTCCAGATTTAGGATATTTCTGAATATTCAATCATTAATTTAGATCTAATTTTGGGCTTCGCTTATTGTTTAAGTCAGGTAGAAAAGTGCTATTCCCAGCTGCCATAATTTTCAAGGTCCAAAAGTGTGATCCTGAGCAGTACTGATATAATGTCAATCGGGGAACCATGGTGCCACTTTCCTAGCCAGTAGGTGTTTGAATGTAACATTCAGGAATGTCAGTAGTTGGGAGAAAAATCACATTTATTGCATACTTTGTTTTGTTTGTTAAGTAGTATTATTATTATTTTTAATTATTTATTTTCAGCAGGTGGTTCATAGGTCTGAATATTATATATTTCTAGATATTGGGCATCTGGATTGCAGTCTTTGTACTGTATTATTTGCATTAATTAATAATGAAAAAAATTTGTACTTCAGTCATTTTTTTTCTTACAGTTACCAGGTAATGGTTCTAAAGTAAATAACACTTAATGAAAATATTAACAATGTAACTTTAGACTTTGAAAACTTATAAATTACTTGTGCAAAAAGTCTTTCGGCATACCAAGTGTAAAAAAATTATGACTGAGACACTAGTAAATCACAACAAAATATCACTGAATGGCATCTTGGGGAAAAATCAGCCTTGAATTATCCCAATTTATTTATTAATCGACCTTTCTGTGCAAACTGAAAGTGGCACCAGAGTGGCAAGTTTTGGAATTAAGTAGCTCATGATTTTGTGATAATGGGAATCAAACTTTCTGTGTTTTACTTTTTGTAAGGCGTATAATATTTTTCTGAATATAAGTATAGGGACTAGAGGAAGGTATAAAAGTTACGCATTGTAATTTTTACAAAATTGATTTCTTTAAATGTGAAAATTCCATTTGGTCTATTGACAAAACTAAACTTGCACTTTTTATGTCTTTATAAAATATTTCTCCCACCTTCTTCGCATGCCTTCATGGTGCAGTGGTCAGCACGCTCGGCGCGTATTCGAGAGTTCCGTGGTTCACGTCCCAGCGAGGGATTGCTCATTTTCCATCTTTTCTGCTTTCAAAAAGGAAAATACATCTTGAAAGGGGGATTTAGGATGTGCATTGTATTTATATATAGCAATGTACTTAACCTAAGTATTTTGACATAGAATTGAACTTTTCTGAAATAACATGTCAATTTTTATTAAGTTTTATTATTGTCCCTCAATTAGGGCTAAAACTCAAATTTTATGTAAATTGGGTGAGTAGATTTGTATTTATTTGCATTTGAAATTTGGTACTACTAATTTTCATCTTGGCTTAAAAAAATAACTTCATTTGGTAAACTTGTTAACCCTGGTATGGGAACTATGAATATTAACTATATTTGAAATAATTTTGGTTTGGTATTGAATGTAATGATATAAATGAAAGTGGTTTTAGTACTGTTAGAATGCATTTAAAATATTAATGAGTATAATATTGAGGTACAGAATAGACTAATTATAATTTTAAAATTAGATAGTGATAACTTAAGAAAATGTTCAAAAGTAATAATGATAATCTAAAATAATGAATAATTATAGCAGTATTAAATAATGTTGCTATGATGCGTGAATTATTGGCTCCGAATCACAGAGAAACATTTTTACATTTGAATAATATTTCCTCTTACCTTTTAATATAAAAATCGTGAAGGCTATCACTAATATGAATATGATAAAATATTTTGTTTTATAGAATTATTATTGTTATTTTGTTATAGAATGATTTATGCAATGATTCATGCCTGTTATCATGCAATAGGAAATGAGGTCTTTTCAGGTAATTTCGGCATGCCCAACCCATGCTTAGACTTTTGTCAATTGACACCAAAAGCAGCTAAGGATGATGCTAAATTTTACACCAAGGTGTTTGTATTTAGAGAACTGTGGAGCCCTCTTTTTGTATTAAGGCTAAGAATTGGAATATTATGTAAGAATGAGAAGGAAAATATGAATTGTCTGCTAATCCTGTCAGATTAATTAAGTTGCATATTAAATGGGCTGTGCCTAAAAAAAATATCAAGTTCATTTATTGAAGACCTATGGAAATTTTTAACAATAGAAAAATTACTGCCACAAACTATTATAAAATAAAACTGTCAATGGATGATAGAAAAAAGAAAAATGTATGGGATAACAGCAGTGACATCAAATGATGTTATAATATTTGAAAGTTATTTTAATTCATAACAGTATGTAACTTAATTTTACATAAATTGCAACACATGAACATTATTCAATCCTTTTGTTAAATTACTGAGTTACAAAAGAATAAATCCAGTGGAAAGCTTCTCATCTTCTGTTTCTCATTAACTCTTACCCAAGTGCAAGACTTTTATAAATAAACTCATTGTTCTTTTTGTTTTGAATTTAAAATTAATTTACATAACCAAATAGACTTATTCAAGATGTATAGACAAATAGACCCCTTTCAAGTTGTATTTTCCATATTATGATGCTTGAAGATATGAGTTGTAAATTGTTAACAGTATTTTTCTGTTAATATTAGCATTATTTCTGTTTCCTCTTTTTTATTAATTAAAAATTTTTTATTGTTATTTTATTGTCCTAGGATTAATTTGGTTTTGTAATTTTGGATACCCCTTTAATCAAGAGCTGTTTATATAGCTGTAAAAATATATTATACTGTAACAAATGTTAAAAGATTATACTGCAAAAATTTAATGTTATTAATTTTTTTGTAATGTATCAAAATAAACCTTATGTATGTGAAAATAATGTTAAAATTATGGTATTCTAATTAAACAAATCAGCATTCCAGGACTACAGTAACTATCTAAATTTTAAATCATTCTAAGTATTCTTTGACAAGATTTTCTAAAATTGTTTCTTTGGGATTCTGAAATTAAGTGCACAGCTGCAACTTTTAATATTTTAACAAATTTGGGATGACTACTGTGGTGCACTAATGGAGTGAATCCACATAGTGATTAAAAATTGACTGGTATGTGTTTGGTTAGGTTGCGCAGTATTTACTGCATATAGAACTAAAAACTCATTTATTGTAAATCTAATAGTAGTTTTATTAACAATACAATAATGACAATCGACAATTAATATTGAATGCATAACAATAATAAATATTGTTCTCATTATATGAGGATCTTGCTAGTGGCAAGAGTCTTTCTAGTCAATAGTTTAAGAGTGTTCTGATATCTTTTTCTGTATGAAACCATTTGTAAACTGAATTAATCATGGCCTTTTAATTTTTTGGTTGTGTTTTTTGTTGTTTGATTTATTATAGTTATATTGATTTATTATAATCAAAGATGATATCTGAAGTGCTAAAGAGCCATTGGTTGTTTGTGCTTCTGCATTCGAGAGGCTTTTATGACATAGACAATGCAGATCGCTAAAATCTCTTGACACTTATTTGAAGTTATGCTTTTTTTTGTGACCAAAAAATCATAGAAGAATCCAGACCTTGCTTTAAAAGTTCTTTGTTCAAAGCTTCAGCATCTGTTTAAGCCTATTTACACTAGCTGAAATTTAAGCCTAAGAAATGCTTGTGAACTTAATCTCTCCACAGAAGAGGAAAAAAGTCATTCACTCTTTTTGAGATATTATTGATAAGATAATATTATAAGGTAATATGTTAAATACATAAACCAAATAAATAGCCTAAGCAACAATATTATTAAAAAATTCAAGAGTGAAATGTTTCCTCGGCTCATGAAATTAATTCCATTAAAAAGCCATCCAGTTTGCATTCATTTCTTGGGTTCAAAATTTGGCTATTGTAGACACGCTTTTAGGGTCGAGTGGTTAGCTCTATCGCCAAAGCCCATTTACCACTGAATATTGTTAAACTCATGTTCAAATTCTAGTGACAAACTGGTTGCATGGAAGTATCCATTGTTTTTCCCATATTATGTAATGTACACATTTGCCAGTTCCCCTTAGAAAGGTCTCCCCCCCAGGCAGAGAGGCGTGTGATTTGCATAATAAAATTAATTAATGAATTCCAGATGCGTAGCTAGGGGACAACTGAAGATTTTGTGCCCCCTCCTGTGTGCTAATAATGGAAAAAATTTCATTTTAAAATTTCTTAACAGCAATTTGGGGTCCCCTGGATGCCCCATTCTAGCTACACCACTGATGCTATTCCATAACATTCTAGCTACGCCATTAAGAAAACCCAAGACTTACCATGACTAATTGTTATACATTCTCAACATCACTCAGTTTTTATTGTTCTGTGCTGAATTTTTACCATGAATGATTTTTTTTTTCATTACTCAAAACCTAAAAGTTTGGTTCACTGTTTTCTTTATTTATCTGTTCTGAAACATAATCCTTTTATCCCTTTAAATATGTTTACCAATTAATTTTCAGAAGTATTTTTTTAATTTTTAACACATGTAAACCAGATTTTTTTTTAAACCTTAATGCACAATAGAAAGGCTATGAAGTGAACGTTATTTATAAGACAAACCAAAAGATCATCCACTGATAAAGTATGCATAGTTACTGATTTTCATTGAACCCTTTCTCCTACATTTTCCCAGTTATTTCTTTAAATTGATTGCCAGCTGAAACAAACAAAAACTTTGGTTAACAAACATGGTTGATAGAGACCCAGTTAATGAAATTTCTATTATATATATGTGGAATATTTTGTATCTAGTATAACGAACAGTTTGGGAACTGGATTTTGTTTTATGGAGACCATACAAAAAGTTAAACTTTGTATGTGCAAAACTATTCCAGTGTTGAGACTATTTTTATAAAATTCTGTACCTTATTTTGAGAATATAAGCATTTAAATTTTCATATTGCTTAAAAATGCAATAATCTGCAAGTTTATTTTTTAATTGTAAATGTACTTTTAAAGTATACATTGTGTACTTTTAATCAAGTATGTAATAACAAATGTACTATTTATTATGTGGTGGTTTTTCCCCCCCATCTCCTTTTATATATATTCGCATAGAGAAAAGCAGTGTCATATGCTACATATAATTTTTTTAGCTGGTTTGGGAGAGTTTCGAATTCGTGAGATCAATGATGAAATTAACAAACTTCTGCGTGAGAAAGGCCATTGGGAAACTAGAATTGTAGAACTTGGTGGTCCTGATTATTCTGTAAGTAATTTTCCAGTTTTTTAAAAATATTTTAAGTTTTTGAAGTATACAATATGTATAATGTAGGTGTGTATTAGCTAAATTAGAGTATTTAATGTCTTGATTGTGCTACAATATCATTCTGCTAAATTAATAATTGTAGTATAAATATCAAAATATATTTTTTTGTTCACCTGGATGTATATAAATTTTAATTCCATGTTTGGTTTATTTGAGATTATTGTAATGAAAATTTGTCTATAAATTTAAATTTAAGCAAGTGTTGCTGTATATGAATCTGCGAGAGACTCTGGATCAGTATTTCTGTGGTGAAGTCCATCCTGGTATAAAAATCAGAATACAGAATCTATACTAATATAGAATTGTCTTGCCTTCCATGCAACAAATTCTCTGTAATTTCTGGTGCTTTCATTCCAATCGCTATGTTCATATTTATTTTAAAAATTCAACTTCTTAAAGATTGCTTAGTTTTCATACATCAATACTCTTAATAAAAGCACTTTATTAAAGAAGTTAAGTGCTTCCAAGTGAAGTATGCCTCTTTAAAAAAAAAAAAAAAAGGGAACCAGTAGAGATAATTTTATGAAAATATCAACATACAGAAATTTTGCAATTAACTGTTGGCTTTAATGTGTTCAGATTATTTATAAAATTTTTATTTGTTCAGAAATTTTTGCACTAATATGTTAAAAAATGTTATTTTGATCTATAACAGCAGGCAGTATTTCATGTCATACATGTCCTAGTGAAAGCATGACTACCTTATCTCTGTCAAAAAATTCATTGTTTTTTTTTATAAGATATTGATTTATTTCTAAGTCATTGCTGAATACACTAATATTATAATCACCACTGAAAGGCTTGTATAACATAATCCTCACAAGCAGAATAAACAACAAACTGTCCTTTATAAATCAAAATCCATTGCACAATCCAAGCTGCTTAAGCTTCCTAATAACAAGCTAGTGCTTATGTGCTTTTCCTAGTAAAACCTTTGGATACTGTAAGATGTTATAATTAATATCTTTACTAAAGTTTATAATTCTGAGAATATCTGAAATTGAAAGGTATTGAAATATTCTTAGTAGCAGTAATAGAAAGTCAGATAGTAGTAGTAAAGTGGAAACTCACTAAATCAGATTAGAAAAAGTCATTAATATTAAGATAGACTGACTATCACCAGCTAATACACATTTTTCAAAGTTACTTCTATTTTCCATATTAATGAATAATTTGTAGGTTTGTAGGATTCCTCAAAATGCATACTTTTGTTAAACAAATTTAATGTCTGTGCTTGAAGTCACTTTCATGAAATACATTATTTTCCTATCTTATGTAAGAATTAAATAAAACTGGAGTTCAAAATGTTGTGGCAGTTGCCTTAGTAGCAGATCCACAAATTGGCTGTTTCATTGATTGTTTTAGTTTTTAGTGTTTAAGCATTAAATAATTTTGAAATAATTTACTATGCTTGAGTTTTGATTTGATGTTGAACTTAGAGTTTATGATTAGCAGAGCCTTTTTCTTTGAACATAATAATATTGCTCCCAACCATGAAAAAAATCATTGAAATAAATAATTAGGGTCAACCAAGACAAAATTTTATCATTTATTTATGCCATATAAGGCAAATTTATTGTTAATTTGGACAGTTTTCATTTGAGAAATAAAATTACCAATGCAGAAAGCTTTTCCTTGTCTTTGTAAAACTTTTTATGGTGCTTGGATGTCAAAACTATACATGATTTCTTCTTTGAAAAAAGAAATTTCATTTCCCCACTCAAGTACTTAGATTTTAACGTTTGATAGAAATTTGTGTGTACTATTATAAGGTATTTCTCCTGCCTTCTTAGCATGCCTTCGTGGTGTAGTGGTCAGCATACATGGTGCGTATTGGAGAGGTCCATGGTTCGAGTTCCAGCGAGGGCATTGCTCATTTTTCATCTCTTCTTCTTTCAAAGAATACCTAACGTCTCGACATTATATGTCAATCCATATTTTATCTTGTGTCTTCTTTAAAATGATTCTGAATAACAGTTCATCGTGTTAAGAAGAATTTCTTTCACTGAAAAAATTTTTTATGAAATAAAATGGGAAACTAGGTTTCTTTTCTTTTTCCCTAATACAGTTTATGATAGGTTAATATTTGAAGTGAAAGATATAATAACACCATTTTAAAAGTATATTTTTAATGCAATATCAATTTAAAATTATGAAATATTTTTTATGAATGTGTCTTCATAGTTAATAATTGCAGTGTGTACTCTTTATTTATAGTGATTTTAATGAAAAATTTCAAATTGAAATAAAAATATATTTTTATGAACATTTAAACTTTTATGTAGAGTAATTACTATACAGAATTCAATAAAGTATGCTAAGCATTAATTTCTAGAGATGCCATAAATTTGATTTTCTGTTCTTTCTTGTTGCTGTCATTTGCTGGATGCACTGCTTTTTTATAGTTACGATTAAATTTATATTTTATTATTTTAATAATTTGAGGGTTGAAACTAAATATATGCATGTAGTTAGATAGTTGTCTTATGTAATTAAATTACTAATTGTTTCTTTCTTAAAAGATAACTTTTCTGCTATTGTTCTAATTAAATATTGAAAGAAAAAATAAAGCAATAAAATTATTTTAAATTTTCATTTGTGAGATGTTATTTGTGTATTCTTAGAAAGCTTTATAAATATCTCTGAAACTGCATATTTATTTGAATATGCCTATTTATTTATATCCTATTTTATTTGAATAATAAAGCAATAAGTTCACTTTAAAAGTGTCAAACAATGCAATAATTTGTATATATTGATACTTCCTGGATTAAAAATGTAGCTATATATTTCAACATATTGAACTGTATTCCAAAATAACCAGATACAGTGTAAATGCATTATACTTTTAAACAGGAATTAAGTTTTTGTTTAACTTTTAATTCATAAAAAACAACTTTTCTCCAGAAATTAGGTCCCAAAGTTTTAGATCATGAAGGCAAAGAAGTTCCTGGAAATAAAGGCTATAAGTAAGAATTATGATTTTATTTCATTTGTTCATAAACTTATGTAATTTTTTTATTTGTTAAAATTTTGGTTAAGGAATAAATCTTTAAAAAATAGGCTAATGTTATTGATGAAAAGTGATGATAGCTGTTGACCTAAATTTTGTGTATTTCAAAATTTTATAAAATACTTAAATGGAGCGTAGTTTTCAAGGCTATTTAAAATGCTTGGGAATTGTCTGTAGTCTTTTGAATTTTTAGCAAATTTTAAGGTCCAAAAACATCATCTGAGCAGAAATCAGCAAATTGAGCTTTATTTTTTTCTCTATGTGTGTGTACGGAAGGATTTTATCTTCATGCTTGAATGTAGAGGGAGAGATGGAAAATATATGCATGGTATGTGTTATTTATAGAAAAAGTGTGATGCAGCGTATTATCATGAGTACTTATGCATATTATGTAGGAGAATGCATAAAAAAATATAACTTGCCTGAATAGGCAGTTTCTTCAAGTTAAAAGAGCCCTTGTGTGGATATTATTTTTTATCCCTGAAAGATGTTTCTTCAGTGGTTATCCAACTCATCCAAAGACTGCCTATAAATAGTACCTTACTATGAATAGAAAATTTTCCCAGGTATTAGATCTTGGCTATGAGAATATGTGGCACTGTACTGAAGGACTCTTAAGAGAAGCTGTCTGAAATAAAATAAGCCTGATATTAAAAAGAAAAAAGAGTGTAATACTTTTTAAATAAGCTTTACATCTCTCTTTTGTGCTGGGTAACTGGTCATTATCTGCTAAATGACCATGGCTCACAGAAATGGAATTATTTGCCATTTTAAGATGTTGTGATGATAAGAGCTTAGCATCAATTAAAATATTATGCACATAATATAATTTTTGGAATTACTAAATAATAAAGAAGCTTATCATTTCATGATTTCTATTCCAAAATGCAGTGGTAAGGGTTATGTTTAGTAATCACTATCGTATTATTTTGCCTGTAGTGCAACTTTTACTGTTATCGGCTCCCACCAGAATGCAAATTATTAACATACATAAAAACATATTCTTGGTTAAAGGTTTTGGCTGCAATTGCTGTTGATCTCAGTAGAGTTTTTGGCTAGCTTTTAAATTTACTCAAATGAGCTTTAGCCAATGTGTTTGCTCGCATGAGTTGAAGACTGGAGCTAAAATTTATAGGTGGCCTTTGTCTTGTGAATTTTGTGTTTTAATATACTTAAGTTTTACTGTAGCATTTTAGTTCGGTTAATCCCACAAGTAGTGAAAGCATTTCTGTTATTGTTACAAGATGTGAAAATTGTTAGACCAAAGACTTAACAAAAAAAAAGATATGTTTTAAATCTTGTTTTGAGTTCGTGTTACTTACTGAAAGATTCCATACACAAATATGTTTAAAAAATAACTGTTGTTTGTTGCATGTATTACATGTAAAGGACTGCATGTGGTTTGCAAGCCTGCAGTTTGACCATGACTGGTATATATTATATATATAATATATATATAAGATAAAAATATGTGTACAATTTAGTTTCATTTTCTAGAGTAAGGAAGACAAGTACACATGGAGGCTCAGAGATGGTTTTGTTTTCTTAAGTTGGCATAATAGGAGATAGAAGAGACCATGATGTTAATGAATAGGAAGAAGAGTGTGTAATTGACATCTCATAGACATTTAAAGATACCAAAGCAGGCAGGTCTATAACACATATAATTTTTTGTCTGCTTTAGTGTCAAACATTCGAGTTTATGTTCTGCTTTAGTTGATGTGAAAGGTTTAAAATTTGATGATTTGTCAGTTGCTTGGATTCATGCATTTTTCTGGTCATGTATGTGAATTATACTGTTCATGTATGTGAATATATCCTCTTTGGCTATTCAAAATAGCTTGTGAATTGAGCCTAAACTTAAAAACTATGCTAAGGTAATGCTTTCTTTCGAACTACTGCATAAAAACCAAATGTTTACAGTAGTTGTATTATCTGATTTTATAAAGATGAAAATTGCCTTTCGATTTCTTTTGGTTATTGAAAAAATGTTCGAATGCATAAAAGTGGAGTGGTCTAAATTGAATTTTTGTAAAGCAGAAGGTACCCCAACTAAAAAATTCAATGAAAGTTTTGTTTGCAGTTTCTTACTTCGAAAATGGGAAATTTAGTATTACAGTATGGACATAGGTAAAAACAGGGATGTTTTCTAAGAGTAATTTTTTTTAATTTATCAAACATTCTTTGATATATTTTGGCTTAAAATTGCTATATTATCTTAATATTTTGTAACTATATCGTAAAGAAAATCCTTAATATAAAAGATTAAATATTTAAAGGATAATATTTGGTATGAGGGTGGATTATTAAAACAGCATGCAATGATGATGAAGCATTATTCTGATCACTTCGGAATCTTTTATTGCACCATATTTTATCAAGGTTTTCTGTGTAAATATTGCTGAAATATCAACCAGCTTTCTGAATAATTCTCAAAATTTATTAAAGAATGTAATAATTTGGGTGAAACCAAGCAGATTTTATGCAGTCATAGTTTTTAATATAAATAAAAAGTCATGCATAAATAATTTTTATGAAATTTTTCCCACAGTGTCCAAACAAATAAGTTAAATCTTGAAGTAAGTTTTTGGTTTTTAAAATATAATTATAACTTCTACTCTCAAGCAGAGAGGAGGTGTAATTATGAAGTAAAATCAAAATATGGAATATACTTGATTGTTGTCTCATGTGAGACTGAAGTAGCTTGGGGACAATTCCATCCTTCTTATTATTTTTTCTCTTTTGATTTTTTTTTTCCATAAGGGCGAAAAAGGTTTTGTTATAATGAAATTCAGATTTTCTTTTGTATGGTAGTGTTAGTTTCATTTGTGAAGTTAATAGTTCATAAATTTCATTTTAATTGTTTACTAAAGTTTCATCAATCTCTTATTGAAAATACAGTCTTAGACAAAAAAAAAAAAAAAAGACGCACCAAGAAGAGTTATCTGAATGGGACAAAAATCGGTAGAAGTGATGTACATGTACAGAAAAACAAATGATTGCAGAAAATTGAGAAAAACTGGATGATTTATTGAAGTGATAGAGCTTCAGAAGATGAAAAAGTCAGTAATGTGTTTGTCCACCTCTGGCCCTTATGCAAGTAGTTATTCGGCTTGGCATCGATTGATAGAGGTTGAGAAGTGATGTACATGTACAGAAAAACAAATGATTGCAGAAAATTGAGAAAAACTGGATGATTTATTGAAGTGATAGAGCTTCAGAAAGTGAAAAAGTCAGTAATGTGTTTGTCCACCTCTGGCCCTTATGCAAGTAGTTATTCGGCTTGGCATCGATTGATAGAGGTTGCAGATGTCTTACTGAGGGATATCGTGCCTATTCTGTCCAACTGGCGCGTTAGATCATCAGCATCCCGAACTGGTTGGAGGACCCTGCCCATAATGCTCCAAAAGTGCTCAATAAAAGAGAGATCCGGCGACCTTGCTGGCCAAGATAATGTTCGGCAAGCACTAAGGCAAGCAGTAGAAACATGTGCAGTGTGGGGGCAGGCATTACCTTGCTGAAATGTAAGCCCAGGGTGGTGTGACATGAAGGGCAACACAAGGGGCTTAGAACTTCGTCTACGTACCACTGTGGTGTAAGGCTGCAACGGATGACAACCAATACTATGAAATGAAATGGCACCCCAGACCATCACTCCTGGTTGTCGGCCTGTCTGCCGGAAGACAGTCAGGTTGGTATCACACCGCTGTCTGAGGCGTCTCCAGACTCGCCTTCGCTGGTTATCGGGGCTCAGTTCAAAGCGGGACTCATCACTGGAGACTATTCTACTCGAGTCAGTGACATTCCAGTGTGAATGAACCCGACACCACTGCAAACGAGCTTGACGTGTACAGAGGTCAATGGCAGTCGGCGTAAGGGGCGCCGTGACCTCAGCTCCCTTTCTGTGAGCCATCTAGGAATGGTTCTTGTGGTCACTGAAGCACTAGTTGCACTTACAATTGATGATAATGATGCATCTGGGACTGTGAATGCCACTCTGATGGTTGCTCGGTCTTCACGTTCTGTTGTTTCTCTAGGCCTACCACTTCCTTCTTGACGCTATGTACGGCCATGGTCCACCCATTCTTGCCAACATCGTCTAATAGTGGCATCGCTCCTGCTCAAATGTCGAGCTATTCGCCGATGAGATCAACTGCTTCTTTGAGCCTAACTACCTGACCTCTCTCAAATTGTGACATCTACGCATATCGTTCGTGCGCCTGTATGCGAGGCATAGTTACTGTCTACCAGAGTACACAGAATGAAATTCGTGATGAATTTATGAGCTGGAATCATAATTTCTCCTCTTAAATATCCTTAAATCCTGCCAGTTCCGCAGATCAGATGGGCTGTAGCGACAACCATTCATTCACTGGCAGCTAAAATGTAAAATTTTGCATTTTCCATCGAAACCTGTATGCATATCAATTTGTACCCAATTTGCTTTATATCTCAGTGTGTCGCGCTGCAACTTTTTTTTTTTTTTTTTTGTCTAAGAGTGTATTTAATATTAGTACTAACTTGAAGTAAGGCAATGGTGAACGAGAGTTTTTCAGAGAACATGTTATATTATCTTACTATTTGGCCATCTTGAGTATGCAAAGACAGACTAAAATTATCCTGATATTATTTAAGGAATTATGATTACTATTTCGAATGTATGATAAACAAAAGAGGCGCAAGAAAATTTTATTTTTAAATTACTGATATATCAATTTATTTGTGTTATATTTTGTAATATCTGCAAACAAAAGAGGCACGAGAAAATGTATGATTTTTTAATTACTGATATATCAATCCATTTACGTTATATTTTGTGATACGTTGCCATATCTGCAAAACTATCTTTTCTAATTGTTTGGTAGCTGTTTTAAAAGAAGAAAAATTACAAACATGTATATCTTAATTTTTAATAATTAAAAAAATCTGTATTTTTTAAATTGAAAATTAAAAAAAGACAATATCTGAAGATACCACTGTTTTTTAAACATGATGAGATGTGGTATTATTGCCTAAGTTTTTTTTTAATAATACTACATATAGCAACTGATTATGGAATAATAAATCTTTTATATATTTTTTATTTTCTTGACTTTCAGTCTAATTATGCTTATATATTTATATCATTGCGATTTTTGTTAGGTATTTTGGATCATCTAAAGATTTGCCAGGAGTCAGGGAATTATTTGAGCAAGAACGTAAGTACTGATCACTCACTTACACTGTGTCATCGCTTTAAAAAAAATTAAGTACAACTTATTATTAAAATTTTAAATTTGCATGTTATGCTATAAATGGTATATTTGTCTTTTTTTTTTTTTTTTTTTAATTTTATTTGTTAGTTTCCTGTTACAATCTTATATTTCAGCACAGTACAGTGTGAAATTTTCTTACTGTTTCCTTTTATAGGTTCATATCATTTAAATTTTCCAGAATGTTCTATTCAATGATAAAGAGATTAAGATGATAATAAATAAGGAGCTTTCGTAAGGAGATTAAGATCTTTACATTCTTTTTATATTTGTAGAACAGTTCTTCCAGACCACGGAAATGCCAGTATAAAACGTTTTAATTTTAATTTCTTAAAATTTTAATGTGTTTTGATTGTTCATAAGACATTATAATATGAATATTATTGTATGAAAAAACCTCTGACATTTATTTAAGAACAAATATCATAGTCATATAGCATAAATAGTCATATTTACTGGCATACTTTTAGAAACTCTTGATTTATGGTAGCAGTGTAAAATATATGCACAGATATCAAAAATATTTTGCATAAGTGAAATGAATATTATTGAAATTAATCTTTGTAAATGCATAATATAAATATATTAGTGTGTATTTATGTGTGCTTTTTAATGTGCTATGTTTATCATTTAAGTCATCTCTTCAGGAAATAGCTAACACCCTGTACTCCTTCTCGTCTCAGTTATAGCGTTAACAATGGTAAAAGAAAAGGGAGGTAAATACATGAGTAAATATGCCATTTAAAAACTATTAAGAATGCGAAAAAGAAATACTAAAATATGTATCACACTGGCTGGAGAATGAAATATCTTTTAAGTTGTAAGATGTGTTAAACCAATGATTTCCAAACTTTTTTGACTCCTGGAGCCCTTTAAGAACAATTTCTATGGCAGAGCTCCTTAAAGCAGAAGTTAGTTTTCATGGGTATCAATGTGCCTGTGAAATAATTTTAAGGTACCTTCGATTCAACTATCTAAATTCTAAATTTCAGATATTTGGACAGAAAAATTTAGATTGTTGGATAATTGTAAGGACTAATTTTAGTAAAAATTCTTATTTTATCTTTTCTGTTTTAACAATAGTATGAATTGTACAATTGAACTTATGACAAAATCTTAGCAACATCTAGATAATAAATATTATATAACTAGATGAATCAAATTTTGATCTAGAAACATTTGATTCCAGATGCAACGAATTATTTTCTGCCTTCATCATCATATACCATGGCATGCTATGCTTTGTATCTCGCATATTACCAAATTTATTTAAGAAATTTTATTAAATAGATCCCAATATGTATTAAAACACATAAATTTAAAATAAGCAATAAATGTAGATCTTAGACTAATGTTTGTTTTAGCAAAATACTTTAGCTTCTTGAAGAAGAGAGATGCTCTACATATCTCCCACAAAATGTACAAATGTTTTCTATAAAACCATTGTCAACGTAAGGTTGATTTCTGCCTAGTTTTAAATAACCTTATTTATTCTATGGTGATTTTCGGTAGTTAAAAATAAACCCACCTCTCTCAGATACAGGACTCAAATCAGTAGGTACATCATGGTTATTGAGAACTCACCAAAAGAATCAGTACTTTTCTTCTGACTGTCTTTTACGAATGGAAAATGAGTACAAAAAGCCAAAAGGGCTCATACATGAACTTGACATGAATGAATTTGTGTTTCAATTTGTAAGCAGAATATGCACTCTTCACTTCAGATTAAAAGCTAACAGAAAGATACAGACAATATTGCTTTTGCAGTTGTTGGAACTATGAAAATAATTTCATTTCAACTGTTTATTGTCTGTTAGTCTGTCAGCAACTTATTTCAGATGCTTAACAATTTGCAATTTTCTTGCCTCGCTAGCAACATTTATGAGCAACATGCTGCATCAACAATTTTTCATAAATGTTTTCACAGTAACAAAACAAATTATTAGAAGGTTACAACTTTTGTAGTTCAATAAATTACCTCTATTTTGAAATAATTTGAAATTTTGTAGGGTTCTGTTGTGTCACAGTCCTGCCTGTAGTAAACTCATCATGAATTATAGCTGAATCTGAAACAATCACAGATTTCAAAGATGGTTAAAATAACCTTTTTATTTAATCTTAAAGAGAACAGAACGACATAGCTTGTGCCACAAATGAACTTCTGGTATTTAAATTAACAGAACAGCAAGTTAGATTGCAAATGTAAATAACAACACAGTCAGAGACTGCATGTAAAGCTGGCTCAACTATTTACAGGCACATGTTTTAAAATATTGGTTAGTAAGACTCTAAGGCCGGAATGCTCCTTAAGGCAGAGCTGGCGCTAGTAAGTAACAGCAAGACACAACTGCAAGAAGCTGTCATCTAAGCATTCAAAACCCTCAGCTAATTTGCATTCTGTTGAGAAAAAGAGAAGTTATAGCCAGTTTGTTTTTAAAATTAGCTTAAAGACAAACAATCTCTGATGGGGAAATAAATGTTACTTTTTCCAGTCATGGGCTATGATTCGTGAAATATGTATCCATGAGAAGTTTCTCCAAAGCTTTGATCGTATAGATTGTAAAATGTTGGAACAAAAGCAGAAAGAAAAATCATGTCAAAAGAAATCAAAATCAGTAAGCAACACATTTTAAAATTTTGAATTCCAGAACAAGATTCAAAATTTAGTAACTACATGAATGGAATGACCAACTAAATGTGATAAGAAATTAAATTATTAGAAATAAATTAGAAATGAAGAATTTTTTGCTAATAATTAAACTGAAAATCTAATTATGCACTTACTTCAGATTGTTATGAATTTTGTATCTTACCCATGCCTTCTCGTCCCTCTCTGAAGCTATCCACATATGGTAGGAAGACCATCTGTCAAATGTATAAGACACAATTTTCTGTAGTGGTGGAAGCAAATGGATTGGATTCCCAGGCTAAGGCCTGTCATCTCGCCATTTCTCTGAGAGCAGACGCTGCAGATATTCTTCAAACTCTTCCAGAAAACCAGAGACTATGTAGAGACATTAGGTTATTTGGAAGCAGGAGATGTGAAAAATGAGCAATGCCCTCGCTAGGACTCAAACCACGGACCTCTCGAATACGTGTCGAGCATGCTGACCACTACACCACGAAGGCATGCGAAGAAGGCAGGAGAAATACCTTAGAACTAGACTTCAAAGCTCTATCCTGTGCATTGGAGCTGCGCTATGGCGAGAAGTGTTTAAAAAATGACAGCAAGCTTCAATTAAAATCCCGTGAACAGAAGCCCATTGAAACTTTCCAGGAACTTGCCACTGATGTTGAAAGGCTGTCTCATCTCCCCTTTTCAGAATGCCTAATAGAAATGGGAAATCCTGTCCCTGCAGTACTTCATCGACAGTATCTGGGACCTGACATTATAGAAAGTTTTACGAATGGCAGATGTCAAGGATTTAAAAAGTGCTTTAGTGTATGCCATGAAATTCGAAGCAGCCCAGCAAGCAACTTGTAGAGATCGCCACCCTATCAGAGTTACTCAGATCCTGGAGCCAGTGGATCAAGTGTCTGCTCGTCTAGACGATTTAAGCAGACATGTCAGTGCCTTGAGATGGTATAGGAGTGAGAAGAAACCAACCGTAAAGTGTTGGAATTGTGGTACCACATATGACAGAGGACACCCCAAGGCAGGGACATTAAGACCGTGCCTATTAAGAAGGAGGGAAACAAATTAGTGGCCACCTCGCAGGGTGGAGGTTGCCAGATAATGAAAAGCCTCAGTTTAAAGTGCTTCAGATTTTCTCAGTGAGTGGTGGCAGAAGTGGACTTTCCATTATGGGACATATCAATGGAGTTTCTTGCAATATGGTCATCGATACAGGAGCATCATTCAGAAAGGTTCTAGCTCAATGGTTTAAAGATGAACTCACTTGGATGCCATCCTATGTTTATCCTCCAGACTACATCTCGTGATCAAATAGAAATAGATGGAAAGATAAATATAAACATGATGTTTGGAAGTGCCACTTACTATCTTACGGCATATGTGGCAGATATTACAGATCTTTGTATACTTGAATTTTCTAAGGGAATATAATTTTTCTTTAGACTTTATAAAAATAATGAACTGCATTCAGCCTCTGAGGACATAGCCGCATTCGGAATTAATAAATGAAGGCATTAAATTTGTCCACAAAATCATAGCTTAATATAATATCACAATACCTGCAAGAACAGAATTTTTATTTCCTGGTTCCAGAGCCAAAAATAGAAATTTCTGCTACAGTGTCATGGAACATTCCCAAAACTGTAATAGCCCGAAAGGAGCACTAGTAGCATCAGCACTCATCAACCTATCAAGGACCGTTATCCTGGTGAGAGTCACCAGTGTAACTGGCAAGGCGAGAGTTATTAAGGAAGGTGTAGTGGTTGCAGTATGTACTCCATTGACCAGCGTTAAACAAAACAGTAGCACCCCAGACTCCGTGTCTTCAGAGAACATTACATCGGAATTATTGCAGAATGCACAATTAAACTATAGAGAGGAATGCTGCTGAACATGTCGATTTCAAGATGTTTCTGATGGGGGTTGAACCAGCTTGACACAGCATAGAATCGATACCGGGATTCATTCACCAGCTAAGCAACATCCAAGACGTCTACTGATTGCTAAACAGGAAAAGGTAGGAAAACTCCTTGTATGCTGGTTCTCATTCTCCTAAATAATATGGTGAAGAATCACACAGTGGACTGTATATAAAACATTGACTCAATAGTAAGGTAAACACAGTCTCATTTATTAAGATCCCTCACCTTACTAACTCACTACTCTCATCGACAGCATCACTAGTGAAATTTTTCTAACCGGGGGTGCTGTGCTCACAGGCGTGGACATACTGCCTGCCGTTCACATGGTTACATTTAACAATTTAAAATTTTCACAAATACAGATCTACAACATCAATCTAATTAAAATATGATACCACAAACCCTATAGATATACATCTTATAATTACATTAATTTTGCTCATTTAGGTAAAGGTAAAATGCAAATTTTAGAAATTAGCCTTGTAAAAGTTCCGTTTTTTGTTTTTACTTTTATGACTCGTACTTTATTATCTTTACCTGCTAGCGTTTCTATAATTTTGCCTCATGGCCAATTGCAAACAGGTGTATTATCGTCTCGTAGAATGACCATAGTACCAACTTAAACATTATTTTTTTCACAATACCATTTATTTCTTTGTTGAAGAGTATTTAAATAATTGTTTTACCAACATTTCCAAATAGACTGAATTACTTTTGTTAACTTTTTCCAGTTGTTTAACATGTTATCACTTGCATTTAAAATGCTGGGTTCGACTAATGCAGTTATTGGTCTTTCAATCAAAAAATGACCAGGCATCAAGACATCAAAGTCATCCAACTAAGCTGACATAGGATATAGTGGGCGTGAATTAAGCATCCCCTCAATTTGGATAATTATAGTTAAAAATTCCCCAAATGTTAATTTTAAATTTGCCACCACACGTCTGAGATGACGTTTGACGGACTTAGCGGCTGCCTCCCAAAGTCCTCCATGATTAGGAGCACGCGGAGGAATGAAAGTCCAATCAATGCCCTCAATGGATAAATAATTACCTAAATTTTTGTCTGGTTTGTTAATCAATTTGTTCATTTTTTTTCAATTCTAAATTACTTCCAACAAAATTTCTCTCGTTGTCGGAAAAGATACGTGCACACTTACCTCTTCTGCTAACAAATCTTTTTAATGCTGCGATAAAGGCCTCACTAAAAAGGTGTGTAACAAGCTCCAAATGACAAGCCTTTGTTACAAAACAAACAAAAATGCATAAATATATTTTATTAAGAATTCCTTTCCTCTGATTTTTGTATTTTATCACAAATGGCCTGCAAAAATCAACTCCTACACAATTGAATGGGAAGTTTGGTGTAACTCTTTCCTGCAGTAAGTGGGCCATGAGTTTCTCACAAGGGACTGGTTTTGCTTTAAAGCAAGTCACGCATTTATGGACTAATTTCCTACAAAGATTATGAGCACCTAAAGGCCAAAACTTTTGCCTAATATTACACATTAATCCTTGAGGTCCAATGTACATGTATTTTTGATGGACCAACTCTGCTATTAAGATCGTTAATCTATGATTTTTTTGTCAATATTATAGGAAATTTTCTTTCAAAGTTATACTTACTATTGGTTAGTCTTTCGCCTACCCGCAAAATATTGTCCTTATCTAAAAAGGGATACAAACTTTTTAACTTACTACTCGGAACCACCTTACCGTCTTTCTGAAGACTAGTTAATTCTTTTTTAAACTCTTCTTCTTGAACGATTTTGATTAGCTTTAATTCCGCATGTTTAATTTCCTCACTGCGAAGAGAACCACTAATCTTGTTCTTAGCCTTGTAATTATTGTAGAACCTGTAAATAAAACTTAAAATACGCAAAATTTTAACATAGGTATTACTTGAATTTAAGAATTTATTTAGGAAATAATTGACTTTTATATTAAGTGAAATTATTAAGTTTTTTGAGTTCAACAGGAAAGTCTTTCACAATAACTTCAGTAGGAATCACTTTACATGGATACTCATCCTTCATCAGGAAACCAGGACCCTTCCACCAGAGCTCACTTTGGACAAGCTTGACAGAGTCAAGTCCCCTGGAGATAATATCAGCCAGATTTTCACCTGATGGAATGTGCCACCACAGTAGCACATCAGTTATTTCTTGAACCACCGCTACTCGATTAACAACGAATGTTTTCATACAGCAGGGTTCCTTTTGCAGCTAAGACAAGACTATCATAGAGTCACTCCACAAAAATACATTATTAATATTAAGTTTCAGAGCATATATTACTTAAGTCATTAATTTCGCAAGCAATACAGCTGCGCATAATCTAATCTTGGTATGCTAACTCGTTTTATAGGAGAAATTCTTGATTTACTTGTTACAAGCCTTATTATTACATCACCACATTGGGAGATGGATTTACAATAAACTACAGCTCCATACGCTAACTCAGAGGCATCACAAAATCTGTGTAACTCAATAACAGTTGCTTCTGTGACAAGAATGCATCTCTTAATTTCTAAATTACATATATGAGGCAGTTCAGAAAAAAATCATTGCATTCCTTCGCTTCTTTTTCAGGTAGAAGATCGTCCCATTTGAGCTTCAAAAACCATAATCTCTGAAGAAATATTTTAGCTTTAGCTATCACGGGACCCAATAAACCAAGTGGATCAAAGATTCGTGCTATTGTTGACAAAACTTACCTTTTAGTAATTTTACTATGTCTTATACTAATATGAGTTACTGTCTTATACTAATATGAGTTTGATAAATTTTGTGAGATATTATAAGTTGATTTAATGATTCAAAATCCTTTACATCTCTTAATTTAAATAATAGTTCCAACTAATAGTTAAACGCGAAGCAGATTGAACATGAGTTTCATTTTGTAGTTTCGATGCTTTTCTAAATTGCTCTAAACATGAATACGGTGTTGGTTGAAATTCTCGTAATACTATTTCTTTTACTTTTGTGTAATTAATTAAATCTTTCTCCTCTATATAAGTGATAATATTAGATGCCTTATCACCTAACAAATTCAACAAAATTTCCGCTTTTGTATTTTTCTGGTATTTTCTTAGAAACAAATGCTCTCTCTAAAGAGGAAAAGAAAAAAACCCAATTTCTGGTATTGTAGGTATTTTCATAGTTAAAGTACGAACGCTTTTTATAAGTGTGTCTAACAATTCGTTATTATTTTCGTTTTTAGGCATATCTGATTTTATTTCTGCACATATTTTAAACAACTCTAACTCTGCTTTAGAACATTCCAACTTAATTTTCTCAAGCTCTAACTGTTTGGATTCCTCAGATTTTCTCCTCTCAATGATCATGTTTGCAATTCCATTCACAGAATCTGGATCAGATTTATACGGATCACTGTTTTTGATGGCTGTGTTTTATTCTAAAACTGTCATTTTATCTGTTAGCTCAACTCCTATATCAAAGGCTATAAGCCTTAAATCCTCTTTAATTGCACCTTTAAACATTTTTCGTTCTGACACAACTCAAATTTCAAAGAAATACAACAAAGTTCACAATAGTGCTATTAGGTATAAGCTCAAATTAAATCTCAAATAATTCAAATAGTAAATTATCACCTACTTGACCCGTTGAATATTCTTCTTTCAAAACCAGAAGTAGCCACACCCTTGTAGTTCACATAACTTCTGAAGACGTTTCTCATTTATAATAAGCTCTGGCTTAAGGGCCAACATGTACGTGGGTTCTCATTCTCATAAATAATATGGTTAAGAATCACACAGTGGACTGTATATAAAACATTGACTCAATAGTAAGGTAAACACAGTCTCATTTATTAAGATCCCTCGCCTTACTGACTCATTACTCTCGTCGACAGCATCACTAGTAAATTTTTTTTTTTAACCGGGGACGCTGCGCTCACAGGTGTGGACACTCCTAAAGGGCATTCAAGAAAGCAATGTCACCAAGCCTTCATCAAGTCCATTGGCATCTCCCATCGTCCTGGTCAGAAAGAAAGACACGTTGACTATCACTGGTTGAACGAGGTTGTGAAGAAAGACAGCTACCCTTTTCCTAGAATTGACAATATTCTGGAAGCAAGTGCTTTTCGACACTTGATTTAAAGAGTGGATATTGGCAGGTAGAGATACATCTTGATGACCGAGAAAAGAGCACATTTACTACTGGACAAGAAATTCGGCAATTCGAGGTGATGCCTTTTGGACTATGTAATGCATCAGCAACATTCAAATACCTCATGGAGACTGTTTGAGGGGTCTTTCCCCATGAAATCTGTTTGATATAATTGGATGACATCATCATTCTCAGAAAGAGTTTTGAAGAACATCTAGAAAATCTTAAAAAGGGGCTTCAGAAACTTAAGGAAGCCAATCTTAATAGGAACTTAAAGGAAGCCAAGTTAAGTCCCACCAAATGTAACTTATGAAGACAGGAAATGACTTACCTTGGACATGTCATCTCTGCTGAAGGTGTGTGTATGGATCCTGAAAAAGTGTCAGCAGTTAAAGACTGGGGGTGTCCTAAAAATGTCCATTAGTTGAGGAGTTTCCTAGGGGTTTGCACCTACTATAGGAGATTTGTAAAGGACTTTTCTTCCATTGCAAGACCCCCTTCACAAGCTGACAGAGAGCAAGCAAAAGTTCGTGTGGACAAAAGAATGTGAGGATGCATTTAAGAACCTGAAGGAAGCTTTAACATCTGCGCCAATTCTGATGTATCCTCAAATCAACAGACCATTTATTCTCGACACGGACGCGAAGCCGTAGAACATTTCCATCATTATCTCTATGGCAGAAAATTCCTGCTCTGCATGGATCATGCATCGTTGACCTAATTTTTAAAATTCAAAAATCCTGAAGATCAAATAGCCAGGTGGGTACAGAGACTCCAGGAATATAACACCGCTATCTGTCATCAGAAGGGATCATCACATGGAAACGTCGGCTCTCTGTCTAGATGACTCTGCCCAGAAAGCTCCTGATATTTTTCCAGGGTTGAAGTGGAATTTGAGCTGCTTAATCCGATCATACGACAAATTACAACGTCAACATCGGCTGATTGAGACCATCAAACAGAAGACCTACCTGACAGGACATTTTAATCTATAGTCTTACAACAAAACAATATTGGATTCTAGGACTCAAGGATTCACTCCACATTCAAAACGGTGTCCTGTACCGGAAATTTGAATCGGATGATGGAAAGATATTCCGATGGCAGCTAGTACTCCCAAGATCTCAGATGTTCTTAAAGTATTTCTTTTAAGAACAGCATAGCAGCCCTACCAGAGGCCACTTCGGACCTTGCAGAGAGTTCGAGAGTGCATTTACTGGATTTAAAGTATGACGTGCAGAAGTGGTGCCGATCTTGCAATGCCTATGCGGGTCAGAAAGGACTGAAGAAACGCAGCCAAGACAAGCTGCAACATTACAACGTAGGAGTGCCTTTTGAATGTATCACCTTTCACATCTTGGGGCCTCTGCCATGAACTGCTGATGGCAACAAATACATCCTCGTTGTCATTGATTACTTCACCAAGTGGCCTGAGGCATATCTTGATCAAGAGGCTGTCACAGTAGCAAAGGTAATGATACAGCACTGGATTTTCAGGTTCAGAGTGCCTCTTCAGTTGCATTCCAATGAGGGAAGGAATTTTCCCTCGTCTGTAGTCAAAGAACTCTGCAAGCTTCTCGCCATTGACAAAACACAAACAACGCCTTTAATCCCCAGTCAGACGGCATGATAAAGAAGTTTCAATCAAACCATCCTTAATAATCTCTCATTGGTGGTTTCCAGAAACCAGCAGGACTCGGACAAGAAGTTACCTCTGTTTTTATTGGCTTACCACAGTGCTATCCACGAGACTACTGGCTATTTCCCATCTCAGATGCTCTTCAGTCATGACTTTTGTCTGCCTTGTGATCTCCTGTTTGGTCGCCCTTTGAATGCACCTTCATTGCCTGAGGAATACATCCAAGATCTAAAGGCCTGGTTTGAGGTGATGCACAATTTTGCACGAGAGCAAGAGAACTTGGCGACGGAGAAAATGAAGACCCGATAGGACACAAGAGCTGCTGGACATCAATTCAATGAAGGAGACAAGGTGTTTATAATAGAATCCAGTCCTAAACTACAATCACTTTGGGATGGTCCTGACAAAGTCCTAAACAGGCTGAATGACGTCGTGGTTCGGATCACTAAGTCATCGAACTCTAAGCCTAAAGTTGTTCATTATAACAGGTTAGCTCCTTACGATCGCCATAGTACGTAGTTGTTTGGTCACCCTCTGTATGCATCTTCATCGCCTGAAGAGTACATCAAAGATGGGATGGTTCTTACACAGTCCTAAACAGGCTGAACAATGTTGCACTTTGGATCCGTAAGTCATTCAATTCTAAGCCCAAAGTCATTCATTACAAAGTTGTACATTACTTGCCCAAAGTCGTACATTACTTTATTTCAGGAATTGGCTACATTGCTGTCAGCAATAGTTTGGTATATTATCTAGTCATAGTCGTATCTGCTGTCAGTTGTTTAGTTAGCTGAAGTTGTTATTGTTGTGAGTTCAGCGCAAGATCGGATTAGCTTTCTCTTTAGATGTGCTTTTCATTGCATGGTATTTAATGTTCTTAATAGTTTGTAATGTAACTACTGATTATAGTGTGTGATACTGTGAATACTTGTACAAATATTTCCATGGAAAATTCCAGAGTTCTGAAATATATTTTTTGATAAAAATAAATTTTATTAACCTATTATTGGACTTGTGCATTCAATCTATTATGAACCCATAAGCACACAACAAGATGTATTAAATTAGGTATCTGAATATTTTAATAAAGTATATGTCCATAATATTAATACTACAGTAGCAGTTCTATAATATTAGCCTGCAAAAATATCAATGCATTTCTAGTTATGATCTATGTACATTTTAACTGTATCCATACACAGTCCAGTCACATTAATGTGACCACCACGTACTTTCCATGTCAGAGTTAAATAACCAATCACAGAAGGCAGGTGGCAGCACAGTGCAGTTGAGCGTATATAAAGGGTGTGTGAGGGCTTCGGAAAACATTTCAATCGTTGGCGTAATGCAGAAACGAAGCGATTTATCCGACTTCCAAAAGGGCATGATCATTGGCTTTCGGGCCAAGGGTGGAAGCATTTCCTAAACGGCTGAGTTTGTGAACTGTTCGCGTGCCGCCGTGGTAAAAGTGTACCGTGCATGGCAAAATGGGACTGTCCAAAATCAGCGACGTGGCAAATGTGGTGCACCACGGGCCATAGATGACAGAGGCGAACGACGGTTGCGGAGATGCGTTCGGGCAGATAGACGGGCTACCGTTGAGCAACTGACCACCAAAATGAACCAAGGGGCTACCAAAAGTGTCTCCCAAAGTACTATTCAGCGAACATTGCTGCGTCTGGGCCTCCGAAGCAGACGCCTGGTTCGTGCACCTATGCTGACTGCTGTTCATCGACGGCGAAGGCTAGAATTTGCACGCCAGTACAGCAGCTGGACGTCCACTGAGTGGCGACAGGTTGCGTTTTCGGATGAATCGCGTTTTATGCTCCATCGGACAGATGGACGTTGGCGTATAAGGCGTGAAACCTCTGAAAGGAACCACCCTGCAACCATTGCCGGAACGGTCCAAGCTGGAGGCGGGAGCATTATGGTCTGGGGAATGTTTTCCTGGCATTCTCTAGGTTCACTGATCATTGTGGAAGGCACAATGGATCAATACAAGTACGCATCTGTCCTTGCGGACCATGTTCACCCCTACATGCGCATTGTTTTTCCTCAGGATGATGGCATCTTCCAGCAGGACAATGCGAGGTGCCATACAGCTGCCAGTGTACGTGCGTGGTTCGAAGAGCACCAGGATGAGTTTACCGTCCTCCCCTGGCCAGCAAACTCACCTGACTTAAACCCAATCGAGCATCTGTGGGACCATCTCGATCGAGTTGTTCGCGCCATGGATCCTCAACCGCGTAATCTAGCGCAGCTGGCCACGGCATTAGAGTCGGCATGGCTCAACATCCCAGAGAACACCTTCAGGGACCTATGTGACTCTCTTCCTGCACGTCTCGCAGCAGTCCGCTCTGCCAAAGGTGGTTATTCTGGCTTTTGACAGATGGTCACATTAATGTGACTGGACTGTGTATATGAAGTAATTGGAAAATTGTGAAGTAATTTGTAATCATGAGACAGATATATCTAAGATGAATATTTTTTCAGCACCTCCTCCTCTGAGACGGACTCGAGCTGAAATGATGAAAAATATAGATGCAGATTACTATGGTTATAGAGATGATGATGATGGCATATTGATACCACTGGAAAAAGCAAGAAGTGAACAACTGGAGAAAGAAGCTATGGAAAAATGGTTATCAAATAAAGGGAATGATGCCAATTTAGGAAAAGAAGAAGAAGATATTTATGCTGTTCAAGAAGAGCCAGTGGTATAATCTTGATATTATATTTGTTATTTATTTCTTATAATATTGAATTACATATGAATTACTGTATTTTTTAATGCATGTTAAATGAAGAAAAATTGGATGAAGGAAAACCAAAAATTTTTATTAGAAATAATCAGTGTAATAATGGTTTTTAGTTGGCTTGTAGTAATTCTGTTTTATGTAATGAATTAAGATTTACTTCCATTGCACAAAAGGCCTTTGGAACTTGTCCTTAGGCAATTTGATGAATAAAGATAAAAAAAGGGAAAAGTTTAGTAGAGAAAAATCAGTGTAATGATTTTTTCCTTCCTGCCATATTACAAAGGCAAGGGAAGTAACGTTTTCAGTTTGAAAATTCGATGGTGAGTTTTCAGCAAATAAGCAGAAATTAAAGTTCTTGCAACATGTTTTTGCTATTTTTACAATGATGTCTGTTGGTATGTGTGACGATTTTTTTCATCCTCAGTTATGCATTTATGTTAAACTCCCAAGAATTTCTATTTTCTGTATTTAAGCTTTCTAAAACCTATTTCATATAAAGAGTGGGTTAGACTTGGTCAACTGGAAGTGGTATTTTACTTGATTGAAGCCCATAAATTTTTTTTTATGAAAAACTATATTAAAATATAATCCAAACTTTCTCAATTTTAGTATCTGAGACTTTTATATCAATGGAAATAACATATTAGATTTTGGCTGAAATTAATAAACTAGAAATGATACATTACTTCAAGCTCTGGGTAGATTTTTTGGGAAAACATATATCATGATGTAGTCCAAAACTTTTCAAATTTGGTATTTAGAACTTGTACGTGCATATATGGTGCATATACAGTAATGATTGAGAAAAACATATTAGATTTTGACTGCGTACGATTAACTGGAACTGATACTTTACTTGGAATTCCAACAGATTTCTATTTATTGCAACAGCAAATTAACACAAACTATCAACTGGAAGTGGTACTTTATTTAAAGGTAGCTATTTAAAACATGGAATTAGTGGAAGTCATGTGCTAGCTGCATCATATTTTTTACTATGTGCTGTTTAGCTGTTTATGTATGTACTTAAAGATTTCAGATATTTACTTGAAGTGAGAATTTCATAAAATTGTTTCATAATATAGTAGTATTTGACTTTAACTCCATGGAAGAAATAAATGTATATAAGATCATATAAATGATAATAACAATGTAATATACTTTTTTAAATTTTAATTCAAATTTTTTATAGCAAATAAATGTAATTTGTGAAAGAAGGATTTATACAAAAGCTAATGGAAGAGCATACACTTAACTTTTGTAATTATTATTGTAACAGAAAACTGAAATACATTCAAAAACATAGAATTTGCATATTTGGACAAGAATTATACAAGAGTGTAGTTTGAGGCTAGTCAACCTATCTGCCATGAGTTGATCATGGTGTGTTTTTGAGTTGATTGCTAGTTATCCTACATTATTAGATTATTATTTTGTACTTCCCTTGCACAATTATAAAATCAGTTAGCATTAAGTTTTCAGATTTTGGATGAGGGGAAAAAATTGAAACTATTAATGACCATGGGAATGGCATCACCAACTAAAGATTATAAGAAACTAGGAAGCTATTACATTATACAAGACTAATGTAACAGATGGACAGCTATTGTTAAGATAATTTAAATATATGGATAATTAGTAGATTGCAATGTTTCCTGTAATGGAAGCATACTCATGAAAAATTTGGGTAGCTCTGATGTAGGCTTATCATAAATTGTAGTTAGCATAGTTTAGTTTCTTTTCAAACTTCAGTGACTGAATTGAACTTTGGAGTTAAAAACAGCCCAAAACATTACATGTGTTAAAGTATTAACAAGATATTTGGAAGTTTTTGTTTGTTTGTTAGTTTGTTTCAGTAGGAAAAGATCATTTAGACATAAATTGAGAAATGGTCGAATCAATTTACAGTTTTATCTTTGAGAATGCTACCAAGCCTGCAGTGCAAGGAATAGGCAGCAATATTACAGCCACTAAAAGAAACAATGTAAAAAATATTGGTGCTGTCTCTGAGATTTAATCACATTCATTATGTAAAGCTTCAGATTTATTCACAAACTGACAAAGATTTTGTACCTGTTCTATTTTTTCTAATAATATATGTTAATCTTATTAATATTTCATATGGAATCCCTTATATTCACTTTTCTTTAATTTAGAGTGATGATGAAACTTCAATAGATGACTTATCTGATGAAGCTGGTCAGCCAAGGTTTATTGCTCATGTTCCTGTCCCCACTCAACAACAGGTAGCTCATCTTTTAATTGCATGCAAATAAAAGAAGAAACACTGTACATTGTTCTGTAATGTCTGTTACAGAAATAAATTAAATGTAAATATTTAAAGATTTTTAATATTCATTTCTGCATTGTCGCATAAACCAGAATTCAAATCATTAAGATGTTCATAGATTAAAAAAGTTTTTTGTACTGAAATTGAAAGTATAAACATCTATGCAATTGGGAAAATAATTTTTTTTTTCTGCAGGAAAGTTGTTGTCAATATGTTGTAAATCTGTAATAATATGTTGTAATACATATAAATAGGCTGTAATATATATAAATCTAAAACATTAAAAAATTGCTCTTGAAAGTAAACTAAATATAGTACAATTTGTTAGTTTGAATATTAAAATATACAATAATTTCACATAATTTTTAATTAATATTATTTATTAATATTTTTGTTTTCTGACGAACTTAATTTATTTTCTTACAGATTGAGGATGCCTTAATTAAGAAAAAGAAAGAAGAACTTATGCAACTTTATGCATCATCAGATATAATAAAAGCTGTAGAGGAGACTAAAGCTTTAATAGGGAAATAATTTTTTCTGTCATACATCTCAATGGAATTCTTTTGTATATATTGTTAATTATTATGTAAATAAATGCAGTTTTTAATAAAAGTAATGTGTCCTTTTAAGCTGTAAAAAGAAATTTCTGGGGCTAAATATTCTGGAAATTGTACTCATATAATTGTATATCATTTGGAAAGTATGGAATCTTTTGAAGCACGTATTTTGTTATATTTTAGTGCAAAAATATAACAAAATAATAAACGAATATCAAACGAATTGCAAAATATCGTGATTTCAAGTGAACTGAAAACGAAGATAGTAACTGAAACATGTAGGCAAAAATAAATCAGTTTATTTTATAGCCTTATGTGTATGTGTTTAAAAAAATCATATTTATACTGAAAGGAAACATAATTATGGAAAATATGCTGGACTAAGAATATTTTAAAGTTTGTAATAATATAGTCATACTCGCTGACATTATATGGACTTGTTTTGACAAAGTTGATTTAGGTTTTCTAAAATGGCTTAAGACTCTAAACATATTCTAAGCAAAAGAGTCCTTTTTCCCAACTTTTATGGCATTTTAATTTTTCCTTGATATTATAACAGTAAAGCTGTTGTTTGTGAATATTAATCCTTCAACGGGCCTAGCCATATATAAGTCGACAGCAAGGTTGTTGAGATGTTGATCCATCAGTACATATATGTTCATACTGGCACTCTAAATAATTACATGTATATATGCATTTCAAAATATTTGCAAACTATTGAAGATGTTTAGTAGAAGAAAAAGAATCTGGGTGTAAAATAGCAGAGGCATTTCAAAATTAGGGTCAAGAAAATACTTTTTCATGGCATTTTGGGAACTTAGGGTTTTTTTCGATACAGATTTGTAGATGTTTGAGAGAAAGAAAGAAATTAAAGTAAGAACATAGCAAGGAAAGAAAAATTAAGATGAAATTGGTATCTTAGTCAAAATAATTTTTTGAAAATTTGTGAAATCATTTTTTAAAAGTTATGCAGTTTTAAATTAATAGAAACCTAACTACTCGATTAACATATCGGGTGTACAAATAAGTCTCCGCCATTTGACAAAATACAGTGCACTAGTAAATAAGGTTAAAGTTATCTGATGTAAAATGTCATAAGGTTGGACATCTGCCTGCAACATAACCTTGAAATATTAGCGATTTTGTATCAGCATCATATATTTTTTTATGTCGAGTTTTGAGCTGAATCAGCATCATTTGCAGGAACTTTTGATTTACTTCAACTTGAAGAAATCTGTAGCTGAGGCATGTTGATTGTTAATAGAAGCACGTGGTGAAGCTGCCTTAAGTGAGAGAAGTTGTTGTGAACAGTTACAAAAATTTAAGAATGGTGAATTTGTCATCGAAGAGAA